>JANHGC010007751.1:7379-18205 GCA_027560395.1 Boaedon fuliginosus
TCTTTCTTTCTTTCTTTCTTTCTTTCTTTCTTTCTTTCTTTCTTTCTTTCTTTCTTTCTTTCTTTCTTTCTTTTCTTATTTATTTATTTTTCACTTCACAATGGTGATCCTGGGTGGTAAAACAACATGTAACCACGTAAAGCACAATAAAGGTAAAGGCTCCCCTTGCACATATGTGCTAGTTGTTCCCGATTCTAGGGGGCGGTGCTCATCTCCGTTTCAAAGCCAAAGAGCCAGCGCTGTCCAACGACGTCTCCATAGTCATGTGGCCGGTATGCTGAAGGTGCACGGAACACTGTTACCTTCTCCCCAAAGGTGGTTCCTATTTTTCTACATGCTTTCAAGCTGCTAGGTTGGCAGAAGCTGGGGTAAGTAATGGGAGCTCACTCCATTATGCAGCACTAGGGATTCGAACTACCAAACTGTTGACTTTTCTGATCGACAAGCTGAGCATTTTTCCCACTGAGCCACCGCATCCACAACACACAAGGTAAAAACAATAAAGGTGACTCATAAAAGCTGCCCTACCAAAATAGTTCCTCTAACTTCCTGGTTTAAACACTTGTGAGAAACAACCAAGTCTTCTGGATTTCCAAATGAGTATGTTCGCCCAGTTTATCACAGGGATGATACCACTCAAAAAGGAAGTGCAACAAATAATAGTGCTAGTGATTTTCATATAAAAAGAGCTATTTATAGGGATATGAGAGAGAAATTCAGTTCCCATGTATTTCTCTTCCACCTCTTCTTCTGTCTTACACACACACACACACACATGCACGCGCACACACAAATGCCACCGTGCTTGACAGCTTGCATGACATGAACTATAGATGTATTTATTGTGAAGTAATCTGCATGGTTACACTGATGAACTTCCAAAAAAGAAGTGGTGGTAGATAGTAGTGACTACAGGATAGGGCTCATTACTGCTTCAGTGAATAACAGCAGCCAATTGAATGGCAGGCTTTGTTTTCAGTGAAATAAAATGCATTGTAGAAGCCAGACAGAATGGCTTGAGCCGACACATGCAACAACCGCTGTTACTGATGACTAGCAGAAACAGATTAGCAAAGGCTGCTTTCTTGGTAGTTTGGGGCAACTAGAGGACAACATTACACATTTTTTCCCCAGAGAAAGCATCAGTGATCTGTACTTGTGCTGGGATAGGCAGGTGATATGGATCATTCCTAAATGAGACCAGTGCTAAATATCATTCAATGGAAGGAAAAGCTAAGTGGAAATGGTTGAGTGGGAATTGCTGAAAAAGGGATACTTTTAACACAATTAAAACATCTGCAGTGAAGAAAATAATCAAAGGCTGCAGAAGAAGCCATTATGGCAAAATAAAACAGAACAGAACAAAAAATAGTGAAGATCTAGAACCTCATCCCATATACTGACATAAAGTCATATACACAGTGGTGGGATTCAAATTTGTTTACTACCGGTTCCGTGGGCGTTGCTTGGTGGGCATGGCTATGCTGTCAGCCAATCAGAGGTATCTGCTACAGTCAGCCAATCAAAGGTGGTATTTTCTGGTACTCTGAACCAATCAAAATTATTGCTACCGGTTCTCCTGAGCCTGTCGGAAGTGGCTGAATACCACGTCTGCATATACAGGAGATAGAAAGAGGGACACCAAGGCCAAATGGCATTAAGATCTGCTCTCATGTATGCAGCTATATAGGGGTCTTTCTCTGGAACTGTTTTTTCCATTGTGTTCCATAAGACATTTGAAACATTAACATATATGGAAAAACCATATGCAGCTGAGTTATATTCATTGTGCTAATATCCCAGTGACCAACAGATGAATTTTGAAGGCTATGCCTTCAGGACTAAGTTTACTATCCTGAATAATTAGCTATAAAATAACAGATATCTTCCTTGTTCTGTGGCACAACAAATCACTACAAATTGTTTCTGAACAATTAGGAAGCTTGACATAACAATATTCTGTAGTTGCAGAGAAGAGAAGTAAACACATATATTGAGAATGATGGCATTGATTCTGTCTAGTGACCCAGTGAGAAATGTTTTGTAGTACCAAAGTGGATAACCATAATTTGTAATGAGCCAATAAATATTACCCTTTCTCTATTGTTTCGGTATTGTCCAGAGGGCACTATTTCCATGAAAGAATATTTCCAGTAATCTTCCCTGTTTGCTAGAATATTTATGGGAACTGAATATAATATCAGGCAAAACAAAAGAAAGATTAATTGGGTAATACCTCCCCCCCAAAGGATACTAGTACAGATATCTCATTTCATTCGTGTTCAAATGCCAACCTTACATCTCCTACACCTTTTTCATGCAGATACAAGCCATATTATCAGAGAGAACCAGATGGTTAATGCAATGCAGAAGGCAAAGATGCTGGTACAATACATAAAGGTCATGTCCATGGTAGTATCTAAGCATGAATAGTTGTGCTTTGTATTGCAAGACAGGACTTGCAATAATAGGCAGACTTATACTTTAGGTACCACCTAAGGGTGGGAGTGTAGCACAATCAAAATCCTACTTTTATAGCCATTCTCAATAAAATTACTTTGAGATGCCTTGTAGAATTATTTTTCTAGTCAGATCTACCTGATGGGGTTTATATGAACCATATGTGGCTTTCCAATTTCTTGTCATGCAACTTTTACTATTTTCTGGAATGTTCTACTTGGCAAAGCAGTTCTAAGATATAGAATCTTAAAATAGAAAACATACATTAATAGATCACAACATTGTGAAAAAGCAAAATAGTGGGAAGTCATTTCTTTTTCATGTCTTCCATTGTATCTGTTGAGATGGATTTCATGCTATCAATTCCTGGGCTGGCATAGCTTAATACTCTGGGCATCCTGGGAGAATTTATAGGATGAGAGAGAGACAGAGGGAGAGGGAGAGAGAGAGAGAGAGCGAGCAATTGCAATAGCACTTATATACCACTTCATAGTGCTTTTCAGCCCTATCTAAGCTGTTTACAGAGTCAGCATATTGCCCCCAACAATTTTGGGTCCTGATTTTACCCACCTTGGAAGGATGGAAGGCTGAGTCAAACTTGAGCCTGGTGGGATTTGATTGCAGACAGCCAACAGTCAGCAGAAGTAACCTGCAGTACTGCACTCTAACAACTGTACCACCGAGGTTCAGTGATAGAACAAAATAATAAAAAAACAACATAATAAAAATTAAATCATACTCAGTTGCCTTGTACAGTTTACTTGTACAGTACAAGTACACACACATACAGGACTTCTCCTTATTTGTCTTGTTTCTAAACTAAACCAAATACATTTTATGCTATGTACGTTTCAAACTTGATTAAGTGACTGACATGGCAGCCAGTGAATCTAATGTATTTGGCTACAGCCATTTAAGAAAACCAGTCCTCTCTGCTGTACCCTGCATGGAATTGCTTAAATTTATGGGCATAAATTTAAGCTATTCTAAATTTAAGCTATTCCAAACATGAACAGAGTTTGATTTTTTTTAAAAAAAACCCTCTTTCCGTCTCTCCCTCTCTCTCTCTCTCCCCCCCCTCCCCCCATCTTGTATTCCAACTCATGCTTTTCAGGAATGCTACATGCCTTCTGTTTTTTTCATTGTTTTTTGTTTGTTTGAATAGATAGATGAAAAATTACTAATACAATTTCAGATTGAAACTAGCTTGAATTTCTATAGTCTCAAAAGACCCACTTAAAGTATCCTACAGAATGGGCAAATGTTAGCCCTTTGGGAGAGCAGCACTATAAGACATTTTATCATTAATAACAGACTTCAAACTAATGCAATAGCCTGGTTGGTAGTTGCAATTGTTTCAGATTCACAGATGTAGTACAGATAGCAAAAATAAATTCTGATTCTAGGATTACCAAAATAAGCGATTTGATGTATTACATTTGTACATCTCCACAAAAAACCAGAATTTGGGTGCTGTAGAATAAATGAAAATGAAAACACAAAGAAAAGCTCTTGACCTAAGATTAAGAATGTTGTAACCCAAAGTGTTGGCTTTGTTTACATATGTTTTTTTCATTAGAGTGTCATTTTTCAGTGTTTTAGAAATTAAGCTCTCATGTTGTTGCTATCCCTTATTATCAGCTATAAAAGCAGTCCATGTAAAAATGCTTCCATTGAGATATTATTAAAGAAGCAAGAACAAGTAAAACCTAATAAAAGATAAAAAGTTTTCTATGTTTCCAGAAAGCACTTAGGAATCAAAGAACCTTGAGCAAGACATGACTTCTTTTCATGCAATTTCTATGAAGGTGTTTACAGTATGTACATTAGAGTACATTTCCTTTAGGAAATTGTGCATTTTCCCATAGAGAAAGTACAGTGTAAGTGTAATAGTGTATAGTGTAAGTACAATTTTGGATGGAAGACAAGGCACTATGAATTGTTGCTGTTGATTCTTTCCTTTTTTTTAATGATGGAAGTCATCACAGTAAAGTAATCCTATGATATTTTTTTACCATTGGAAACAGTCTGTTTTGAACAGTAAAAGAAATGGCCAGCACAAGAATCATAAAATGCGTCAGCACTCTGATAAATATTTAGTTTATACAATTAACTGCAGATCAGGATAAACACTTACACCTCACTGGCATTTTCTTGTTAATTGTTTGTGAAGAGTTTGTGTAAATTTATCTGAAGCATACCAAATTTCCATATACTTAGGTTTATATTATATCTGTATCTTTATAAAAGGACACATTACATATAAAAAGAGCATTTACCCAGAATACATGTTTGCCTGTCACTATTGCTTGAAGGTAGTGTACAGATCACTGATAAAGTGCCTAATTGATCACTATATTACAGATACTGAGGCTTTAAGAATATTAACTACAATCAGATGGAAATTTAATGGTGACTACGCAGCCCATGACCCACTGAGTCAGGGTTTCAGAGATTTTTTTTCTTACCTAAACAGAGAAACAGAATGACAATGGATGGGCAAAAAATCAGTGGGACAGGCAGCAATTTCAGATATCCTGGTTTCCTTGTGGGAAGTTGGCAGTGATAATTGGAAATCAACCTTCCTCCCTCCCTCCCTCCTTCCCTCCCTCTGTCCCTTTGCAGTACAAGTTCCTCAAAGTTCATTCCTTCAGGAGTAATGGGTCATGGCATTCTTTAAATTAGCCAATGTGTGATGTTTTCATTGACAAACACAAGAATTTTAGTAGTATATAGATACATTGTGTACCTAGAAGACAGTTAGCAAAAAAAAAAGTAAATAAATCACAGAAATAACTTTTCTCAAGGTTTTTTTTGGCATTTGGTCTACATCTGAATTCAGAAAGTGAAAGTAACTTATTTGCATGATTCAATAATGTGAAAGCAATAGTCAGTTAGGATTCTGGGTTACATGTTATTCTTCTCAGAAAACTTAGGTGCTAAATGAATCAGCAGTCAAATATACAAAATAAGAATTTACCAGAAAGTCTTCTACAAAAGGAAGAATTTTGAAGATTTCAAGAAACTAACAATAAAGAAAGTAGGAAAAGCAATAGCATTTAGACTTATATATCACTTCACAGTCCTTTTACAGCCCTCTCTAAGCGGTTTACAGGGTCAGCATCTTGTCCCCAACAATGTGGGTCCTCATTTTACCGACCTCGGAAGGATGGAAGGCTGAGTCAACCTTGAGCCTGGTGAGATTTGAACTGCTGAATTGCTGGCAGTTGGCAGTTGAATTAACTTGCAATACTGCATTCTAACCACTGTGCAACCACAACAAGTATAAATGTATTATTCCTTTTCTATCAAAATGTTTCGGTTTCTCTGGAAAGAGAAATATTGAATCCTTAGAGCGTGTGTGTGTGTGTGTGTGTGTGTGTGTGAAACAAAAACAAAAATAAATAAAATAATAAAAATAAATAAATAAAATAAAATGTGCTAAGTGTGACAACAAATTTGATGGAATGTTCTGGCAACAGAGAACAAGCAAAAATACATTCAGGATATTTCTGTCTTATCTACCTCCACCTTTGCATTATTATTATTATTATTTTACTAAAATTTTATTCAAGGTAAAAACTAAAAAATACCCATTGTAAATAACAATGAATTAGAAACCTTATTAAAAATAAATAAAAAGCACCTGCCATTCATTTCAAATGTCCTCAGTATGTCAACTCAAATGGAAAAGTCTGATCATGATCAAGTTGGTATCCAGGTCTGTAGGTGATTGCAATTCTAACTTCTCGCTTCTATTTTACAAGTTGCATTGCCACAAAGCACAAGATAAGCAAGAACCAGGGATGCCAGCTCAACAATACCTGCCAGCTCATTTATTTCAATTCAATTCAGTAATCATATTAGCCCTGAAAAGGAGTAATAGTGACAGAGTGGATTGAAGTCAAAGTCAACATTTTTCCTGGCTATGTTTAATACACAAGTTCAGAATATATAGCAGATAGCTCAAGGGTGGAAGATGCCTTTGATTTTGCAATAGACACTGATAAAATCTACTGAAGGTGGCCGGTTAACAGTCATGCAACTCAGAAATACTGCAATTATTGTAAATATTGCTGCTGATTTCAACTGTATAAGAAGTTTTTCATAGAAATGTAGCAAGGCTATACCAAGGTAAGATTCGAAGGAAATATTAAAAGACATTGAACATTCTTCACAAGTCATCAATTTTGTGGAGGTAACTGAAAATGTCTCTATAAGCAGCTCTAAATAGAGATGTCTAATACTAAACTAAATTATTTGTCTGTGTCCTGAATAAAAGTCAAGTTTAGATACAAGCCACTGCTGTGCAATGAAGCATTTGAAGTTGCACTTCAGGTGCTGCTGTGAGAACACATCTTTTTTTTCCTATGTTGTTTATATTATGCTGATGTTTTCTTTGATTAACAAAGGGATGTTTTGGTTTTATTCGAATTTATGATTGACTCTGCAGCCATTAGTAAAAGACATATCCAGAGATATATTCTCACTCACACATGGAATAAAAAAGATGTGGTGTTCAATGTTTATGGCTTTTGGATATAATTATGCCATCTATAAAAATAGACCAAACAATTTTGCTTGTTGCCAGAAATCAATTCTTCATCACTGAATTCCAGTCTTCATTTTCTTTTCATTTAAAAGTAATAAAAGATGTTTATTGATCATTATAAAATTAGCCCATAGGGTTGTTCACAGTTGTTAAATCTCAAAGGGCTATATCAAAAAAGAAGAAGAAGAAATCACTTTTATTGCTGAATACATACTCTTACCAATTCAGAGATATTTAACAATCACTTTATTAATGATCAATAGGCCTCAGCAAGCTATAATGCTGAGGCAGAAATCCTTAAACTAAAACAATTATGGGTGCCAAAGATGAAAAGCTCAGATTGGTTCTCTGCTGATAATGTAGCCTATCTTGCAACATCCATGGAAAATGCAATTTGATAAGTCCAGCCTCCTAGTTCATCCTTGGCCCTGAATCATAGTGATGATTAGGTTGACATGGCCTTTTAGACTGCTCTCCTATGACTTTTGTGCCTTACTCAAGAAGGTACTGGGGTCAAGAGTAGATTTCCATCCCTTGCTCTTTTGCTTTTACTGAAATACAGAAAAGAACAACATTCCAGGGAGCTGAAAGTAATGGATAGTCTGCAAACCTGATCAATCAATAGCAACTACAACCACAATTTCTATAGGCCTTCCTGCTGACATACTAACCTCTATTCTATTTACAAGTTTTAGTGCTGTGGTAACTCTCTTATGTGTGTGGAGGGGTAGTTTAAGTCAGAGGTGGTATTCAGCCAGTTCCGACAGGTTCGGGAGAACCAGTACTGATAATTTTGATTGGTTCGGAGAACCGGCAAATACCACCTCTGATTGGCAGACCGCAGCAAATATCACCTCTGATTGGCTGACTGCATAGCCATGCCCACCAAGCCATGCCCACAGAACTAGTAGTAAAAAAAATTGAATCCCACTACTGGTGTAAGTTCATCACAGTGCTGATAAAACTCCATGAAATTAAAATTTTGCTATGTGTTTCATTTATTTGATAATGACATATATTTATGCTATGGTGTGGATATACTAGGAGCTGTAGTTATGGATCAGTGGCTCAAATCTAATAGTTTTATTTTTCATTGACTAGAGTAGCAGTAAAACCCAGTATCTAGATGAGTGACTGAACAGCCCACCGTAGGAATGCACTGCTCATCTCTGAAGCATTAGGAAGGAGATAGAAAAGGTACTTTAAGCATTGCTTGCTTTATCATAGCCTGGCCAGTTTATCCAAAGGTCTTTTTCAAAAGGCAACTGGGCATTCTTTGTTTTTTCCTCAGCCAGTTTACCAGAGCTGGCAGGATCCCTTTTTGGAAGTTGAACAAATACAAAAAAATGTAAGGTGACACTATTCACCTTGGAACATGCATACACTTTTGACAATCCTATGGCAAGTAGACTAGAAAGAAGAACAGGCATTACAGCACTGAGTAGGACCCATCTTGCCAGTTAAGGTCAGCTGACTGAAACTAGAAGTAGATACTGGTATATTTTTAAACAAAAATATTTGTAGCTCAGGGTTGAAATGAGGGGTGCTCTCTGAGCGTGGTTGTTTTTTGCAGATGCTTCATTAACGTACTGAAGGTACCTAGTTTGGGTAATGCAAGAAAACAACCAAGTCAGAGATCTTCAAAGGACCCCTCTTTTTTTTCCCTGGAGCAGTCACAGCAGCAATTGTGTCATAATACTGGAGTTGAATTTGTCACCAAGAATCACCTTGTTCACAAACTTGCTAATCTTTCCAATGGTTCAAATGACCAGTGCATGACAATACAGTTTCCTCTACAACATAGAAGTCATGCTACCTTCATCAAATAGTGTTGGTCTCCCTTCACCTTTTATGATACAGATTTTCGGATTAGTTATGCCTGTTTCATTTTCACTATCACATTTTTCATCTGTGGTATGCGGCATGCACTTTCCATTTCTTCTTGCTTTCTTGCTTACTTTTAGTAAACTATGCTTTTCCTGGACATATCTTCCATTTTACTCCATTTTTGTAGGGTTCTCTTTTAATATGCATTAAATTGATAGGTATGGACCTATGCCACAACAATGGTACAGTTCATTTTTGACCTATTACTCCTTGTTTGCATGGTAATGGAAGCTTATTCACATTTACGTTCACTCCTAACTGTAGCTCTATTGTATCTTTAACAGCAGTTTCCATGGAAACAGTACTTTCAACCTCTCTCTTAAATGTTAAATTTGTCTTGATTAAGACTCTCATTTTTATCCTTTCTTTCAGAACTCCATAGACTAGCTGATCGCCTAATGAATTGCTTAGGTCTTTACCAAACTTGCAATGTTCAGAGGACTTTTTAAGCTCTGTTTATACTTCACAATGGACTGTCCATCTTGTTTTTATGAAATCTGACATGTTCTGCAGTTGATCATTATTTGGATGTCAAATCTTCCAGCGCTATTTTAACCATTTCTGCAAACCCAAATTGTGAGAATTTTGCAGAGCAGTTAAGGTTTTCCATGAACTGCACTATTGCTTCCTGTAACATTAAGCAAACTGGGCCTATTTTTTTAGTCTCTAAAAATTGTTTAAGTCTCTCAATATCCAGTCATCTGTAGCACAATTAATACTCATCTTCCCATAATGCTAGCCATACTGCTATGTCCCCCTTTTCAATTTGTCATTACTCACTTCAACTACTTCAGTTGCTTTCTTTTCCTTTCTTTCCTTCTCCCAAAAGATTTGGTTGAGACTTGAGAGGCTTTCGCACAATATCACCACCATCATCATCCCCATGCAAGCCGCACTCCACTGCTGTAATGTTCTTTTGGAAGAGGAAGATTTACATGTTAGACTCAATAAGACAAGACAATAAATGTGGATATGTTTTTTAACATTAAATCAGCTATCTGTGGACAATGGGAATCAGAGTAGACATGTAACTGAAATCTGAATCAGTTATATGTTTTTTTTAAAAAAATAATAATAAACTCTTTGGCATTCATGCATTAATCACTACATTTATTAAGGCTCTAGCATTCATTTCTATAAATCTGATGGACTTAATTCTACAATTCAGATAGTGTTCTTTATATTTATACTAGCTGGTTACCTGGCTTCACCCAGGTATAGTCATCCCATCGCTCTCACTGCCTCTGCCTCTGAAGCAGAGCCGCTCTCTCTCTGTCTCTCTATCTCTCGCTTGCCCACTCACTCACCCGCTCTCCTGCCCACCGCCTGGCAGCCAGCCCACTATCTTTCAGTCTCTGTGCTTTTTAGGTGGGGAAGAGAAAGAGGAGGCGTGGGGCAGCTTCTGCTGCTGGACCCCAAAGCTGCACTGCTCTCACTCACCCCACTTTCTTTCATCCTCTGTGCTTTTTACTGTACTGCACATGCGCCACACTGCTCAGGCTGCTCTCTGGCTCCCCTTGTGGAGTGCAGTTTGCTGAGTTTGCTGAGTCACTTGCTGGTGAGTGTTGGTGGGGGTGGGCACTTCGCCACCCTTTTTAGGGAGCAAAGATCCCTCAGCGGCATGTGTGACCCTCACAGTGCTTGTTGCCAGAGAGTAAAGCATGTGCATGGAAAGTTTGGTTGAGATTGGTCTAGCCATTGAAGAGCATATACGGCGTGCACTCGCGTGTGCGCGCACACACACACACACAGAGAGAACTTTGTATATATATATTTAGAATACTGCCCCCAGTTTTGCAACAACCAGGGGTGGGTTTCTACCGGTTCGCTGGTTACCCGCTTCATGGGTGCGCTTTCCGAACGGCTCTCAAATGCAACTGAGAAATCTTGGTGCAGTTCTGCAAGCACTCTGACAGAACAGCGGTGC
>JANHGC010007751.1:58598-73036 GCA_027560395.1 Boaedon fuliginosus
TCTCTCATGCTGTGGGGAGACAAATGACTCCCCGCAGATCGGGTGCCCAACTTGGGGGTACTCTTGGATCCATAGCATTAGACTACCATCTTTCAGCTGTGGCCAAGGGTGCCTATGCGCTGGTTCGCCTGCTGCACCAGTTGTGCCTCTTCCTGGACCGGGAGACTCTTCTTACAGTCACTCATGCCCTCATCACCTCATGATTGGACTACTGTAATGTGCTCTACATGGGGCTGCCCTTGAAAAGCACTAAGAGACTTCAACTGGTTCAAAATGCAGCCATGCAAGTGATTTAGGGTGTACCTCGGTACACCCATATAACATCTATCCTCCGCGAGCTGCATTGGCTTCCAGTGGTCTTCCGGGTGCAATTCAAGGTGCTAGTAACAATTTTTAATGCCCTACATGGCTTAAATCGGGGTACCTTCGAGACCGCATTCTGCTATCGCATGCCTCCTAGTGCCCAGTTAGATCCCACAGAGTTGGCTTGCTATGGGTTCCATCAGCCAAACAATGTCGGCTGCCAGGCCTGGTGCCAAAGCCTTCTCTGTGGCAGCACTGACCCTCTGGAAGCTCCCAGTAGAGATTAGGAATATCCCCACCATGTTGGCCTTCCGCAAAGCCACAAAGACCTGGCTTTGTCGGAAGGCCCTGAACTGATGTGCCCCCCTTGGATGTGTTGATTGTATGATTAATTATTTTATATTGTATACTATTTGTATTTTAAATGTTGTCAGCTGCCTTGAGTTATAATAAACAAATAAATAAATAAAACACTGCACCCATCCTTAGTGGATGCTAAGAATTCAGATTTTGATCCCCTGGAGACCCTGGAGATGCTGCCAGAATCTTGGAAAAAACCATCATAAGTAACTTGTTTCTGGGCTTCCGGTTCCAGACTCAACGGGAAAGGGCACAAAATCCATGAACTGTGGTTTCGGCCCTGACTTCCCCGACAGTGGGCTCCTTGAAAAGCCTATGACCTCCTGGAGGGCAGGTCAAAGCAAGGGAAGGATGTCAGGACAGGTATAGGGGAACCGCATTTCCCCTACCAGTCCCTTCAACCTTCTGAAGCCTCCGATGGGTGAAGAAGCGCCATGGCAACATGGCGGCCGATTAGCCGAGAGGCACCGGGACTAAGATTGTGCTGGTGGAGATTTGATGTAACAGGTTGCAGAAACGGGGTGAGTGACTATAAAACTGAACAAAAGACCCCAAAAGACCAAACGGGACATTTCCAAAAATATTAATTTAGCAACAAATTTGGCAGTGAGGGATAGAGGAAACAAAGAAAAGCATGACAATCAGCTGATGAGAGGACCCCCGGCAATTTTTTTAGAAAAATTCTGAAAATAAAAGAAATTAGAATTTTTAAAAAAGAGACCCAAGAGCGTGACAAATAAACTGGATTAAGAAATACAAAGGTTTATTTGGATGATCCGCTGAGAGCTAGCATATAAAAATGGAGAATTTAACAAAGGATTTACAAAATATATGGAAGCAAATACAGGATTTGCTGGTACAGATGCAGACTGTTTTGGTGAAGCTGGAGGAGCCACAATTCGATATTAAAAGAAACCAACAGAAACAACTAAAGGACTTCCCTATTTGGCCAAAATATATTTGGATTAAAAAATACAAAAACACAAAAAGAAAACAAAATGGACTTGTGAAGAAATACACACGACGACTAGAAAAGGGAGGAAACAAAAGATTTAACATTGATACTAATGAGACATGTGAAAAAAGAACGAACAAAACTTTACAATTCGAAGCCAAAGTTAATGATCTTCTGGAACTAAAATGAGGTCAAGTACAGTCTCCCCCCCCCCCCCATATCTCCAAATGATTGGCAGATCTTCTGGGAACTGACTGTCGCCTCCCTCAGAAGAAAGAGTCATCCATCTGAAAAAACATAAACAAGAAAAAGAAAGACAAAAGATAAATTAATTAGGCTTATCAGGATACAATTTGTGGAAACGTCTAAGTAGAGAAGGGGCTCTGACATGTTGCTTGTCGACCCACTCATTTTGGGATGCTGGCAAAAACTTCCAAGCCACTAAATACTGAGTCTTCCCCCTATGGGTTCTAGAATCCAAAATATCTTTAATTTCAAAATGCTGCTCCCCCTCAATCATAATAGGGACATCTGGCATAGGAGCAGGCGGTCGTAAGTCCGAAGAAACTGCCCTCTTCAAAAGGCTAATGTGGAAAACAGGGTGGACTTGACGAAGCGATTTAGGAAGAGTAAGTCTCACAGCAACAGGGTTAACAATCTCTTCAATAGGAAAAGGTCCGATGTATTTAGGGCCAAGTTTCTTAGAAGGTTGAAGGGACCGTAGAAATTTAGTCAACAAGTAGACCTTTTCACCGACCAGAAAAGGTTTAGGAGCCACCCTCTTCTTGTCAGCTTGCAATTTGAAATTCTCTCTGGCCTGATCAAGTGCAGACCTAACAACAGGCCAAGTGTTCTGGAGATTCTTAATCCAATCTTGGAGAGAAGGTACAGCAGGCTCATCTGAAGGAATGCAAATCCAGAATGGATTCCTAACAGGAAGGCACATGAAAAATAATCTTAGGATAATTATGAATATATTGGAATTTTATGAAAATAATCCAGGGAGAAAATTGGCACTAATTTAATTTAATTTAATTTATTAGTTTTATACCCCGCCTCTCTTCCCCAATCAAGGGGAACTCGAGGCGGCTAATATTTATAGATGCTCAAAAAGCATTTGACAATGTGAATTGGAACTATATGATAACACAATTAAAGTATATGAAATTTGGAGACAAAATAATTAACTCTATACAAACAATTTACTTGGAACAAACAGCTAAAATTTTGCTAAATGGAGAGAAAACCACACCACTACCAATAAAAAAGAATACACGCCAAGGTTGCCCACTCTCCCCCATTATTTATTTTAACAATTGAAACATTCTTAAGGAAAATAAGAGCAGATCAAGATATAAAAGGACTGAAAATAAAGAAGGAGGAATACAAAGTACAGGCATTTGCGGACGACCTAGTCTTTATTTTAGAACAACCACTTGAATCAGGAACCCAATTGTTGGTTAAAATTGAAGAACATGGAAAAGTGGCAGGACTAAGAATTAATAAAAATAAAACTAAAATTTTAACAAAAAATATACCAAGCCGACAAGAAGGAAAAATAGAGAAATTAGGATTACAAGCAACAAAAAAAATCAAATATTTAGGAATTTGGCTGACTGCTAGATGCTCATCAATTAAGGAAGATAATTATACAAAGCTATTACATCAAATAAAAATAGATCTGGACAGATGGGGGAAACTTCAATTATCTCTATTGGGGAAAATAGCGGCAATCAAGGTGAATATACTACCCAGATTAATTTTCCTATTCCAAACAACCCCAATTCCACTGAATAAAAAATACTTTAAAGATTTAGAAAAACTTATAGCGGCATTTATATGGCAGGGAAAAAAGGCTAGAATTAAAATGAAATCAATGCAAGAAGCCAAAGAAAAGGGAGGATTGGGACTACCTGACTGGAATCTCTACTATCAGACATCCGTTATGACATGGTGGAGGAGAGAGTGGACAACACTAAAAAACAGAAGATTGCTGGCAGTTGAGGGACATGATCTATAATTAGGATGGCATGCATTTATTTGGAGAGACAATAAAAAGCAGGGTTATTTCCAAAATCACTACATCAGGAAAACATTATTGCAGGTATGGGAAACAATAAAGGAAAAAAACATATGTAAAGATCCCCCATTGGCTTTCAACGATGGAAGCAATTATTTACCCAAACCTGTTACAATCGGACAAAATACGAACGTACAAAGATATATTAGATAATAAAGGAGAGTTAAAAACACAACAAGAATTAAATTTAGATTGGTGGGTATATTTACAAATTAGTACAAGGTACAAAAAGGATAAAGAGCGATATGGGATCACGCTAGAAAAACAAGAATTTGATAAAATAATATTAGGGGGAAAAGAAAAAATGACCAAAAAAATCTACAAATTCTTATTGGAACAAAAAACAGAAGAAAAAATAATGACTAATAATATGAAGGCATGGTAAAAAAACATAGGGCATGAGATAGAAATTGACAAGTGCCAACAAGCCTGGGAAAAAATTTACAAAAGCACTTTAGCAACATCATATAAAGAAAACCACTATAAGATGTTGTATAGGTGGCACCTGGCCCCAGAGAGATTATCTAAAATGTTCCCTCAACTGTGGTGGACCTGTCCACTTGCAAAAAAATTCTGGAGAAAAATCAAAAATTAGATTGAAGAAATTTTAGACAAGAAAATAAATCTAAACCCAGAGACCTTCCTGTTAGGAATCCCACAGAATGGATTCAAAAAAGAAGAAACTTACCTGATAACACACATTATAACAGCGGCAAGATTGGTCCATGCTCAAAAGTGGAAAGAAAGGACTGTGCCAACAGAATACGAAGTAAAAAAGAAAATAATGGACTGGGCGGAATTAGTGAGAATGACAATGTTACTAAAAGATAAAGACGATACTGAGTATTATTTAATTTGGAATAAATGGTACAAAAACAGGCAAAGAAATTGAGTAAGGGAAAAGAAATGAATAATAAATAAAAGTAAATGAGAAACGTAGAAACAGATAGGAATATAGGTATAGTTTAGTGAACATAGATAATAGAAGATAAGAGTTAGATAAGATAGTAGTGGATGCTAGCGATGCAGGATCAAGTGCAGTATCGGATTAGTATTTTTGTAAATATATGTCTTTTTGTTGTCCTTTGTATTTGTATTTGTTTTGTTTGTAGAAAATAATTTAATAAAACCTTTTTTTTAAAAAAAAAGAAAGTATCTGTAATGTTTAGTGTCTTAGAAGTGTGTGAGTTAGTGACATTCAGTACCTTTATCCATTATTTTAAACTTCCATTCCTTAAAAATGGAATGGGAGGGTTTGAAAGAGAAAAGCTAAGGTAGCCCTAAGGCTCAGACTGTGAAGAAAATACTGTTTCATGAACAGTATTCCACTCCTGCCTAATCTTAACACAATGAAACCATTGCCAATGCAAAGTTTGAGAACACCAGCAGCAGGGACCCCCTCCCTGCTGCTACCACTCAGTAGGTGATTTAATCCCATTTGTTCTGGATTAAAAATGAGTCCAAGGCTTTTTATATACCAGCTCACTCCCAACCACATCCAGCCATTCTCTCAGGTCTCCTTCTGCTGTTCTCTCCTCCTCTGTTTGTGAACAGTGTAACTGATGATGCCTTATATAACACATCTTTCCCAAAAAACACTCCGTACTTCGAACAAGGAGCAGTGCTCCTCAAAAAGTTGTCATAACAAACGTCTCTCTCTAAAAAGACTTGTGAAGTTGCATGAAACGGTCTTTGTAAAAGCCTCTGGTTGAGCCTGTTCCTCAAACAGTGATGTGTGAGCCACTGCTGGCCTCAATACCAGAAGAATGAGTGGGAATTGACATCACTGGCCACCTGGCTTGCCAAGCAAAGTGGGCTTCGATCCCACATCAACTCTGAGCAGCTGGGTCCTCTGCCAACTTCACTGCTACTAAGATAAGAGCCTGCTACAAGAGACAGCTGATTAGACTTCAAAACAGCTATTTCCAAACAGCCAACATCAAATGTCCTGTCCTAAGGAACAGCACTGCCACTTTCCCCTTTGTTGGGGGAAGAAAGGGCGGGTATAAATTTAATAAACTTAAATTTAAACTTCCCAGGCACTTGCAACTAGCCCAAGGGCCAGCACCAGATGAACTGAGACCTTCTCCCCAAAGACGTCAGAACAGCCAGGAATTCAGCTATGAAAGCAAATGCTGCCAAGAGTTCCAATCCAAGAGAATCTCTGTAGTGCAAGGTTGACCTAAGGAGTCCTTGATACTCCCTGACTTGGCTGTTGCTCGCAGATGTTTTGCTACCCAACTAGTTCACATCTCAGTTCACTTCAGTGTGCTCGGTTCAGAAGCATTGAAGATGTGATCTCTCCAGGTAACCAGATGTTGACAACCAAACAGCCAAGCTCAGTCAGCACCGAGATTTCCAAGGAAAACGGGACCAGCGAGTGCCAGGGAGCAGACTCCTCCATCGTTCCAAGTGTCAGGAACTACACACTGGGACCTCATGCTGCTCCTCTGCTATCCAAAAATCCTAGGGAATTCACCCCCATGAGGCCCCGCAGAAGCAAAAGCAGCACCCTTGCAGCCCCTCCCTCAGACATAGCACAAACCTCTTTGCTTGCATAATGGCTTAAATATTGGGTAGTAACTCACCGGTCCCAGGTTGAGGAAGCCATGCTTCCTGGCCATCCGTTCGGCTTCCTGCAGGCCGGCGGGCACCAGAACAGCCCAGGTATTGGTGTAGATGTGCTGGCTGAGTCCCTCGCTGACCAGAAGGGCCAGGGGCACTGTCATTGCCCACCAGAAAAGCAGCAAGGACAGCCTCCGATCCATGAAAGCCAGGAGGGAAAGCAGAGCTGGGCAGCCAGGAGAGGCCCTTGCACTGCCCAGCAAGGGCTCAGTCGGCCTGAGGAAGCATGGGGGTCGGCTCTGGGCCACACGTCGTTGACTGCACAGCACCTGGAGACCAAAGGAAAGCACGGGGCTCAGACTGGACCTCCTCCCCCTCAGCCCCAAGAGGTTAAGAAGAGGAAAGCAGGATGTAGCAAGAGGCTGTGCCTGTCATCTGCCAATGGGAGCCAAGTGGCCAGCAAGGGGGTGGGAAAGCTGCCATCCTGAAGCATCATTTCTCAAGTTTCTGAGCCCAGACGGGCTTCCTTCTGCGTTTAAGAGGCGCAAATCCCCCCTGTGCAAGACCAGCTGCCAGGTGCCCTCATATGGGATGGGAGGAGCTTGGGGGCTTCAGTCCCCCTTCTGGAGGGCCCCAAGGAGAGGGAAGGAGGTGCTCCTACAGGCCCACCCAGAGCAGCCCAACCCTGAGGGAAAGAGATTGGGCCAGGTGTCCAGGGTGAGCTGCACTTCCCTACGTGGGACAGGGGATGCTCTCCAAAGCCCCTCTTGGCTCCCTTGCAAAACTGTGGCCAGCAGCAACCCAAGTGAGGAGACATCAGGCAGCGTCCTTCACAGCAAGGGTTCTTTGCCAAACAACACATCCACATTTGTGTAGAGGAGCCCATTTGCATCCTGTTAAGCAGCTACCTATTTAGTAAATAAATCCTAACCCTCAAACCACTTTGCGTTGTACCTACTATGTTATTGCCTTTCTTGGAGCCCTGGGACCAAGACAATCTCATAAGGAGCTTTCAGGAAAAAGGAAATGCTGAAAACATGCTATACATAAATGAACATGTTTGCCAAGAAAAGGAAGCTTATTTGCAGATTTCATTGGCTACTGAGGGCCCCCTGAAGCTATGGTTCTCTTACTCTCTAAACCACACAAGTATCAGTTGTGCTCTGATCTCCCACAAGCACACTGGGGAAGAGTTGGAGCGATCACAGAAAAATGGGTGAACCACACACAGGCAGCATGTTGGGAAAACAAGAGGCCTGCAGACCCCTCCTGTGGAGCCATTGGACACCCTGATCCCCACCCTCTTTTGCTGACTCAGCAGGCAAGGGATGATCTCGATTGGTCTGTGGGCAGCGACTGTTTGTGCTTGACCTCTCCATTTCTTGATCCAAAACCCTGGTCAGGATGGACTCTTTGCTGCCTGCTAGGAATGTCTGCCCATGTGCTCTGGCACAGATCCTCCTGGATTTCAGCCCAAGGAATGCCTTGGGATTGAACACAGCTCCTCTGTTCCCAAGGCTGAAGAGTCAGCAGAGAGATGACCAAGCAGAAGGTCATCCCAGCCAAATGAAGGTCAGGAGAGTCGGAGAACGGGGAAAATTCTACCCAGCCACATTACTTAATTTCACCACACTTGCTGTTCCTGTCTGGCCCTGCACCAAAAGTGAATTCCAGCTTCCAAAGGTTAGCCTTCCAGCAGAACAAACTTATTGATGGGCCGAGCAAACAAAAACCCTTCTTGGGAGGCTGTGCTTAAGGAGCAGATGGGGGCCATTTCTGTAATTCAAGGAAATGCCACTCCGACTGAGGAACAGGTTTTGCTCTGGACAGGCGGGGTATGTGTAGCAGAGGCCAGCCAGGAGCTCTCCATTCTGCAGCCAATTTGGCAGCGTAACCGATACAGCAAGTGCATCTTCTGAAGTGGAGAGGTTCAGGCCACCTGTCTCATAGCAAAGAATCCAAGCGGTCTCCCTGAATCAGTGCCAGAGGAGGGGACGGGGGAGACATACCAGAGACATGCTATAGATGTACTTTCATGGACTACTGAAAGGAGGAACTGGCTCACGTGCTTTGCCCAAGAGTATTTTTATTATTATTATTTATTTGTATGCCCTCCAACTCCCAAAGGACTCTGGGCGGCTTACAACATAGATA
This sequence comes from Boaedon fuliginosus, assembly GCA_027560395.1. NCBI lineage: Eukaryota > Metazoa > Chordata > Lepidosauria > Squamata > Lamprophiidae > Boaedon > Boaedon fuliginosus. The sequence goes on from JANHGC010007751.1 coordinate 67,016, forward strand.
GCAATAGCACTTAGATGTTATATACTGCTTATCAGAGCTTTACAATACTCCCCAAGCAGTTACAGAGTCAGCATATTGCCCCCAAACAATCGGATCCTCATTCAACCAACCTTTAGTAGGATGGAAGGCTAAGTCAACCTTGGGCCTGGTAAGATTTGATCTGACAACCTCTTGAACAAGTCAGCAGAGATAGGCTGCAGCACTGCATTTAACCACTACACCACCGAGGCTCATTGATTCAGAGCTCATTGATTCCTATAGATCTGATGCCATTCAACATTGCCTTCTATATTATTGTACAGAACAGCTGTCAAGACAGGGATGATGGAAAGAGGAAAAAGGAATACAATGAATGTATGAGGAAAATATTACTTTTTTAAAACATTGGAGAAATTGTGTAATTTTACTTGCTTTCCGTGTTTCCATTCACTCCCCCACTTCCTGGATTCAAAGTTGTGCAGATATGAGAAATATTTTGCAACAATTAGTATAGAGAAAAAGGAGAATGAAAGTAAGGGCAGAGAAAGAAATAAGAAATGAAATAGCTAGGGGGAGTAAGAAAGTTTTCAAGACTACAGAAGATATAGTGTTCATTATCAAGAGGATGGATCGAGCTATTTATTTGGATTTCTATAAAAAAAGAAAAAAATGTTATGGCAAAAGATATCTTCTTTTCAAGAATGTAAAATGCTGTGTTGCTATTGGTTGATTAAGCACACATCATGATCTGGAACCATTGCTTGATTATCTTGGGTCACTTGTACAGTATAGATGGCAAATTTTTGTAGGATTTAATAAAGTTAATTTTTTCCAGAAGTTTTAGTTAAAAAATACAAAGAAGAGCTTCTTGCTGATTCTAGATAGATGGGTAAAAAAGGCACAGCAGAAGTGATGAAGTATTGAAAAAAACTTCTCAAGCTACAGAAAGAAGAGGAATGGTAAAAGAACAAAATAATAACTTATTGCAATATGTAAAAACAAATGGAAAAAGCATAGCAGGACAGTTGGCTTTCCTGGCAAGACAAATGTATTTAAGTGTGCCACACATAACTGCACATTATGGAAAGAGAGAACTGAAGATTGTTTTGAGTCACATAAGATAGTTGTTGAAAAAAAATGTTTATTTTACTAAGGGTTGGGTGACAACACATACAGCAATTAAGAAGCTCAATTGTCCAACAAAACCCTACATAAGTTAGCTTTAATAATAAACTAATAAAAGGACAGTTGATACTTAAATCCTTGCTGATTACAGAGCATTTCAAGTTTCATTCATGCAAAGAGAAAGAGGGAAACTCCATTGCAGCATGCAGAACTGAACTTAAAAGCTTGCAAATTTAGTAAAGGGCTAAATGGCATCTTGAGGATCAGCTAACTTTGAAATTCTGAAAGAAAAAAAAAGATTTAACAGAAACAAATTTAAAACAGCATTTGAAATGGCTGTTATTTACATAGAAAATGTCTGCTAGAGATACATTAGAACAGTCAGGGGGAAAAGACAAGGACAAAGTGAACAGCACTACAATTGCAGCAGACCAATGTAATGAATATTTAAAGGATAAACTTGCAGCACATGCTCTAAACAGGAGTCTATTCAGAGTGCTTGTCACCCAGGAAAGTGAACTATTTGATAAAGATAAACAAGCCATGACTTTAAAAGGAGTGTGGCACTAAGTGCTATGGATAACAACATGATCATGAAACAGGTTAGATTTTTTTCAGCAAACCTGCATCTTTACAATAAAAATGAAATTTCCTTAGTTGATAAATAAATAAAAGTAAGACCAACAATACATGGCTCACACCAGAAGCAAATCACTTCCAATGCAAAATTGTGTTAGGAGAAAATGTCACACTCCTGTCAATATGTGTGGAAACTAACTGTATTGAATTCTTTCAAATGTTGATCATACCTGTGATTTCAATAGCTAAAAAGAAGGAGCAGCAGAATCTATGATGGTTTTATGGTTACCTTTATTCCAATGTTTTATATGAGTTATAAAAAAACAACTTTATCCAGAATGAAGCACATTTTAATCTCGCTGGAGTTCATGTCATCAAAATAGTCCTACCAATGGTTTTATTTACAGATGGATAATTCTAAGGTGTTTCTCACCATAAACATTCCCAAAGGGTTATATTGTTATAACAAACAGATTTGGGAGGCAAAATCTGTATCAGCACTTTGTCAGGAAGCTGTGAGGTTTTCTAGATTCCTAATGATTACATCATGGTCTCTGGAGAAAATAGTTAAATGCATTTACAAAACCTCAAGACAATATTGATGGGCAACAAATTTGACCTCTTTAAACTTAGCATTACATACTGCAGCCATCTCTTTGTTACACCAGGCCTACATAACTCTGCAGAAAATAATCAAGAAGTTGTAAATGCCTCAAGGTCCTAAGGTGCATCAGATCTATGTTCATTTTAACATTCATTAATTATTAAATGCAGATACCATGCTCCATCCTTTGAATGTTTTACCTCATGATGGGAGAAGATGGCCATAGACACAACACAATGAACAAGACTTCACAGAAATAAAGACTTCACACAAATAAAATGGCGACATAAAACATAGTACTCACTTATTATATCCTACACTTCTTAGTAACACTGGTTTGTGACTCTTCACCATATGGAATGGCATACTTATGGCACACATCATGAAAAATGGAAACTTTCATACTCATTTATACCTGGGCAGGTATAAATTTACATAGAAATAAGAAGCTCTCAGCTAAGCTTGTGGAATTAAATGCTCTTATGCTCTTCAAATGCAGCCTTGGTCACTGTTCCTTGGAAGACCCAAATCTGAAAATAGTTCAAAAAGATCACAATTGCTCAAACACAGTTGTACAGTATTACAAACACAATTGTACGGTATTATCTTGTTTACCTCTAGAGCCTTCACAGTGAAAAATGTCCACATAAGGTGGAGATTTCTTTGGTCCACCTTTTCTTTGATATTGATAGATTTTCCATCACAGCTATATGGTGCAAGGAGGAAGTCAGAGAGATTTTATGCTGACTCAAGCTAACATAGCATATTCAAAAGATGCCAAAATGGCACTTAATCCATGGAAATGGCCTCCTTGCCATGGTAAAAAACAAACAAACAGATGTTTCAAAACACAATCTTTTTATCTATGGGGTGTGTGTATTCAAAGAGACCAGTGGTATTTTAGTGACTTCAGCAACAGCCGTGCATGCTACACATGCATCGAGACAACTCTTTGTGAGACAACACAGGACTGACAACAGATTATCTATCTATCTATCTATCTATCTATCTATCTATCTATCTATCTATCTATCTATCTATCTATCTATCTATCTATTTAGATTTATAGCCCGCCTCTCTTCCCTGTCAAGGGGAACTAGAGGAGGCTATAATCATAATTTATAGCATAAAGTTTTAGGCATTTCTGAAAAAGAATGGATTATAATACCATGCATCAGCACAAGCCGCTGCGGCACAGTGGTTAGAATGCAGTTTTGCAGGCTACTTCTGCTGCCTGCTGGCTGCCTGCAATTTGGCAGTTCAAATCTCACCAGCTCAAGATTGACTCAGCCTTCCATCTGTCCAAGGTCGCTAAAATGAGGAATCAGATTGTTGAAGACAATATGCTGCTTAGAGAGGGCTGTAAAGCACTGAGAAGTGATATACAAGTCTAAGTGCTATTGCTATTGTTATCAGTAATGTTGTTCTTAGATCATACCTAATAGTCAAAGTAAATTGAACAAAAGGTATTCAAGCCAAACATATGAGTCAAGTTGTGTCTAAAAGGGGTGATTAATCTGCAGTCACCTTCACTATCAGATATTTATACTTTTCTTTTTTGTGAGTGAGCTGAAAAGCTACTATAACTTTAAATTTATAAGAAGACAGGTTAATATCTTGGTTATATTGAGCTATGTTGTATTAGGTTATCACTTTTATTAGAACATTAAGTCTGCCTATGATTTGGTAAATACTGCTTAGTTACCTCCATATATGTAGTAATTCTTGCAGGTTCACTGATGTTAATTCTTCCAGATATTTTAATAAAGCAAGCAGTGAAAAACCTATTTTTTACTATAGTCTTTTGTTTGATCAGTGAAAAAAGACACATTGCTACCGGTATTTGTCAGACTTGTCCCTATATCTTATCTACTGAAAGATTCTGAGATTGTTACAACTTATTCTAAGTACAACATACGTAGCCATGTCTCCTAGCACACTTTAAATAAATATGTTTTAAAAAATGTTGATTAATGAAGGAAATTCAGACTGTGAGCACCAGTTTCATTCCTTCCTGACTGGTCCCAGTCTCCAAGCTTGTTTATTTAGTGTCACCCATAGTCTGTCATGGCTGACCTAAAACTATCAAAAACAGCCACAATTGCAACCAAGCATAAACAAAAATCTGAGCTGAAGGTGCAGAGGGACTGCTATTCTGCAGATAAGATCTATTGCCGTAATAGTCCTTGATTATCACGACCAAAAGTGGGGGAGACAGAGAAACACCAAATATACAGACACGTTTCTGTTTATTTACACAGGAAGAGAAGGGAAGCAAATCATTTACAAAGAGGAAGACATTGTGAATTGGTCTGCAGTCTACGTCAGTGTTTCTCAAGAGTTTATAAAACAAGATTTTGTCAAGGCTTGCTTCTGATGGCTTTGGTCTGGTTTAGTTTTGTTTTATGAGGAACTAATATATTGTAAACAGATATAGAAGGCTTGAACAAAATTAATGGTAAGTAAGGATATAGACCTAAATGTCTGTATATGTAGCAGTAAACTTACCTGCCATGATTTTAACCAAATAATGGTGACCAAATAATGCTCTTTCCAAGGCTGCAGAGCTGTAATTCTCATCATGTTTCACCATCCAACATCCAACATAGCTGAATGAGGTTGCTGAAAAGTGTTGAAGGATCATATGTTTGTTTTAGAGAACTTAGCAGGTATTCTACATTAACTTGATAGTAGTAAAATTGATGCTGTTTCAACAGCATCTCTGAAGATATAAATTCAAAAATATTGAAAATATAAATAACAATAATAAACATCTTGGTTGTTGTTGTTTTTTGCAAAGGGCAAATTAGGTGAACTGAGATTTTCCTTTTTTTTTTCTTTTATAAGGTTTGAGAAATTGTTTGCTCTTACAACAATAAATTTATTTTAGGATTTAGTATATATGATATATATGACAAAATCTAGGACAAGCATAGACCTAATTTTTAGCTCACTTTCTGAGACATAATCTCAGGCTGCTCTTTGATGGAAGCTAAAGAAAGGAGCTTTTTTGAGGAAAACTTCCCATGGGGATTCATCAAATTAGTATACATAACATAGAATAATAGATTTGGAAGGGAGCTCAGAGGTCTTCTAGTCCAACCCCCTGCTCAAGCAAGAGACGCTAGACTAAATGGTTCTCCAGTCTCTTTTTGAAACCCTCCAGTGATGGAGCAATTTCTGAAGGCAAGCTATTCCATTGGTTGGTTGCTCTCACTGTTAGGAAATTTCTTCTTAATTCAAGGTTGCTTTTCTCCTTTGTTAGTTCCAATTACCATATTTTTCGGAGTATAAGATGCACCGGAGTATAAGAAGCACATTGGTTTTGGGGACCAAATCAAGAAAAAAAAATCTTGATGATTCACTTGCTTTCATTCATGCTCTCATTTATGTCATAGTCTCTTTCTCTCTCTCTTTCTCTCTCTCTCTCTCTCTGTGTCTCTGTCTATCACTCACACTCTCCCCTCCCCTCTCTCCCCCCCTGTGTCTGCCTCTCTCTCTCTGTCTATCTTCTGGATGTGGGGGAGATGAAAAATGGGTCTGTTTTTGGCCTCTTGGGGCATCTGCATGCCCTGGGAATTCACTTCCCACCAGAGGCATTCTAGAGGCCAAAAACAGCCGGTTTTCTGCCCAAAATGGGCCATTTTTGTCCATTTTTTTGACTCTGGGAGCAGGGAGAGTGAACAGCAGGGTATGCAGATGCCCCAGGAGGGAAAAAGATGGGCAAAAATGGG
>JANHGC010007751.1:78465-88788 GCA_027560395.1 Boaedon fuliginosus
AGGAAGGAAGGAAGGAAGGAAGGAAGGAAGGAAGGAAGGAAGGAAGGAAGGAAGGAAGGAAGGAAGGAAGATTTCCACATTTTTTTGCCTCTGCACCATCAATGCGAGGAACAAAAGTACTTGATAAAGAGAATGCATTTATTGCTATTTTGACTGACATTTTAATACCTTCATGAAATACAGCAAGTGAGTCACAAAATGTTTAAGGCACACCATTTTTCATAATCTACCTATGAATCCACATGAGTGAATCTTCTGAATTACAGTATAGTACAAAACTCATAGAAATCAGCTTCCACACTTGTCTAATTGGCAGGATAGTATTCCTATGTATATTTTCTGGGTGGGAAAATGGTTATATGCTTAGGTCTCTGCCAGCTTAACTGAACTGAAGGAGAACAGGAGAATCAAAGCAGTGATTTCCTAGCTGACAGATAACTAGAAAGATGAGCAATTGTGTAAACAATGAGCCATATATGACTTATTATGCTTACAATTTATTTCTATAATTGAGAGCATGTATTAGCCTGAGGAAAACTAGCTCCTTTTCTCATTTTCATTTTTGCACTGTTTGGCACATTTATAGTTGTAAACAAGATAAACATATGGTTACATTTCTCATACGTGGTTTGTGGTTCATCTGATCAAGCTGAGAAAAGTCGTTTGTTTTTGTTTTTTTAACAACAAAACTTGTGTTTTCTATTATAACTCTCTATTTTCAGGGGTTATTATTGTCTGTAGAGAGAGAGAAAATGGCTTCAGGGTGAAATTCTGAAGACAAAGTCTCAGCCAAGGAGCAAAATTTGTATGATATTTCAAACATAAAGATAGTATTGTCATAATCAAATGGTATCATAAATCATAATAGAACCTAGTTAGAATGAAACTCCTTGTCACACTGACATATTGTAGCAAGAATATAACATAGTGAGAAAGTAATGACTTGATCCTCTGTCTTGATTGGAAATTGGTAGATGGAGATAGTTTTGGAGTCTATGTTTTATGGATTGAGGTTCAGCTGAAGTCTAATGCTGGACGGACTGTCTTTACACTCACATGGAGATGTATTTCCTTTAAGATTACACTTGCCATAGTTTAACTTCAGAATTTGCTTCCACCTGGGAAAATCCTGGAACTTGTGTTAAATCAAATCAAACAGTCAAATCAAATCTAACTATTATGAACATAGACAAACCCAAGGCGCAGGAAATGGATAAGGTATAGTCAATAAAAAAGACATGAGAATGAACAGGATATTAAAGAGTTATTAAGGAACAATATGCATTAAAAGTGAGATTAAAATCATGCAGTTGAACTATAAACTGCTGGCTATAAAAACACTCTGTGGTGGCAGACTGGAGGGCATCTGTGTGGAAAAGTTAAAATACTGGGTGCTAATCCTAAACTAGAAATTACCAGACAAAAGAATCCTGGGTATGTGCCAGTGCTATATATTGTTAATGGAGGAGAAAAAAAACCCCAAGGAATATATATTTAGGAAAGTATTTTTTGGACAATAAGACACATTAGCTTGAGAGGAGGAAAACAAGAAAAAAAAATCTGCCTCTCCCTCCCAGTATCCATCTGGGTATTCATCTGGCTAGTGTCCTTGCACCAAACAGAAAACAGCCTGGTTAGCTTCAGCTGTGGAACGCTGGAGCCTTCACTGCCAAACAGCTGATTGGTGATTGGATTTGCCTCCCGGAATACCGCCAATCAGTTCTAGGTGGTGGGAATTGCCAATGCCTGTTAGCCGCCACGGCCTGTTTGCCGCCGTTTGCCACTATTCGCTGCTGCCCATTCAACATGAGGATGCTTTCAAGATTCACATGTCCCATCAGAGTCCCCTGTCATATCACACTGATGTGATACACCAGGAACAGAGCCTGAGGTTTTCTCTCATGTTGTAGTTATGCTTATTAGCTAAAATGTATGTTTTCTTTGCTGCTTTTGGACTACAGCATGATTAGTTCTGGAGAAACTTTACTGTTCCATTGCAGCAGTTTCAATTGTGGATTTCAAGTTCTGTTTATTGTAGGTTCATAGATACACTTGCACAGGGGTGTCACAACACAATGCCAAATATAATAGTCATCACCTCCTTATATTTATGATTTCAACACAAAAAAAGATTATTTGCCCATTTAATAATCTTTTACTATCTGTGTCTCCTTCCTCCATATTTTATGCTGCAGGCTGCTGTTTTGACAAATGTGTGTTTCCTCAGCTTTCTGTGATACTATATTATTGTGAGGTAAAATGTCAATATGGATAATGACATAGCACAGTGAAAACACAATTTAATATTCAAAGGATTTGTGTAATTGTAAATTAGGCAATGCCACCCAATATCATAACATATTTCATGAGAAAAAGATGCTAAATCTATTTGACCTACTTTCATCTATATGTTTAGAAACAGGGCATCATAAGTAAACAAAGTAGCTGAGCCTCACATATGAGATGATTATTGTTTGAATTTATGATTCATGCCTTGAGCAAAATTTTTGTTTGTGGTCTCATTTGCAACCATAATTTACAATGTTTCTAGGGATAGACTGTATATTTGGGAAGCTATATATTAGACATGCATTGTACTGGAACTGTTTTCTAGCTTTGGATATAGCATATTCTGTGTTTCTGTTAGCAATAAACATTCTTGGCAGAACATTTATTGTAGTAAATATAGAAATTCTTTTTAAAAATTGCATTCCCCTTAGGAATGTCCCACTGTATTTACATTGGTATGCTTATTACAGCTAAATCTAACTGGTATTTAAAAGACATGTTACTCTTTGAAAAATCAGGAGATGAATGCAAGAAAAAATTAACCACTTCATTATTTCTAACAACATGACACAAGGATACTTAGAAAAATCCAGTTTTAAAATAATGATTTATCTACATTGTAAATGAAAGATAACAGTCTTGTAAAGCTACCATTTGCCAAAATGCTGGACATTCTGATTGTTGTGGTTCAACACATCTGGATGGTACTAGATTGTGGGAAATTTCTATCAATTACTACAGCTACATGATGCTAAAAAGAAGGGATGCATTGGGTTCTTTCTATTAATCCTTGTCTTTAGAAACTTAGAGAAAATAATAAACTAGAAAGGCAAACACAACACAATATGGTACTCTAGTGCCCCTTCATGCTTATGTCTTTCTGTTTAAAATAATGTGTTTTTGTTTATTCATGTTCAGAAGCATCACAGGTAAAATAAGGCATACTATATGATATAAAATATAAAATACAAGAGTAAAATATGTACAAATTAAACAGATCTTGCCCAGAAATTAGCAACATTAATTGCATTCTGTTGTGCTGCCATGAAGTCCTCAGGTGTACACTGATCGGGACACAAAGGGCAGGTATACATATATGTTGTAGTTTACATGTCAGCACAATCACAAAAAATAGAAGCCACCAGATAGGCCAATTTGTTCAGAGTATCTCTGGATCTTGTTGTACCCATATGCAGCCCATTCAATGATTTCCATACTTTCCAGCTTTCCTCAGACCCAGCTGCCAACTCCTCCACTGGTTCCATCCAAGGTTGGATCTTCGTAGCTTTCCATAGATGCACTCCACTTTCAAATTCTTCAAGTCTTCAATCAACCTAAAGAAGCTTTTCCTGGATATTAGTCTCTGCTGAACTGGTTGTAGGCCATAGAGAGGGTGCTGTGTAGATATTGATGATTTGTGTATATTGATGATCTGAAGCATATTGAGGTCCTCATTTAAAACTATTTATGGCAGCCAGCAAAAAAGCCAGATCAGCATTTATCCCTGTATACTTCCAGCTCTCAATGAAGCTGGTAATTTTCAAGTCCTGAATTTTGTGATTACCTTCTATGATCCAGTGGCCCTATATATGGTTCAGAGAGTGAGGGTTGAGCAAAGTGCAATTCAGCAGATCTATATAGTCAGCTTTATAGTACAATTACAAGTACAATTCAATTACAAGTACAATTCAGCAGATCTATATAGTCAGCTTTGCCGGCAAGCGTGGCCTTGACCATCTTGTTCCCTTCTCCGTCCTCCTCCCCCCTTGTGTATGATTGAGTGAACGCATGAGTTTTTTATCTTTTATTGTATAGGCAATTGTGTTTTTTTATTGTATGTCCTGCCGCCTCGAGTTCCCCCGGAAGGGGTGAAGAGACGCAGGATATAAATCTAATAAATAATAATAATAATAATAATAATAATAATAATAATAATATTAATAGAGCATCTTGAGAGCAAGAGGAGATCAATAGAGACTGTCAGTTCTTCCATAGCCAATAGACTCTGAAATGATGACGAATCAATTTATCAGTCAAATATATTGGGGGCCATGCTTGCTTTTTGAGTGGTCAAAAATGTAGGCAGAGATAGAACAAAAATAGAGTGGCTTCAGACAAGAAAAAAAGCCTATTTAAATGTTGAGTAAAAATTAGTTTCAACATTCTCAACAATTTTTTTCTTTTCCCACATAAAACAATTAGGTGCAGTCAAATTTATCTCCAATGTTTGGGGAATTGCATGATGAACACATTTACTTACATGAATAGCTGTTTCTGCAAGGGCACAATTTTTTAAAAATGTCTGTGAGGGAATATAAATGTAAAAATGCAAATTTAATATAAATGTAAAAGAAGGGAAAGTTCTTAATAATACAACAGTAATCAATTATATGCTATTAATTTAATCTATTTAATTAAATGCTAGATTTAGAGCTGTGGTGGCACAGTGGTTAGAATGCGGTATTGCAGTTTACTTCTGCTGACTGCCTGCTACCTGTTCTAATCTCACTAGGCTCAAGGTTGAATTATTTCAAGTGATAATGTCCTTTGGAAAGAGAAATCCACCTGTCCTATGTTTATCTGTTTAGCCTTCCTTTCTATTTTTTGATGAATAATATTTATTAAAATAAAAAATTATAAAGAGTAAAAGAAATAGTGAAGAATAACAACAAAGCAAGAAAAATAAAAATATTTATAGAAGCAACTTCTTATCATCTCTAGAAATATAACAATTACCCTCTTTATCCTCCCATGATGCAAATCATTGTTTTCTTCTTCCCATAAACAAATACTTTTATCAATAAATCCCAGAATCATCAGTCCATTTTTATCTATTTTCAGCCAAAAGTCTATAAAGAGTTTCCAGTCATTTACAAAGTAGTTGTAATTCCCTCCTTAATGAAGCAAGTCAATTTAAGCCATTTCTGCAATTTCAGCCATCTTCACAATCCATTCATCCATTATTGGTATTTCTGTAGTCTTCCATCTTTTATGCATATCATAGCATTGCTGCAGTTACTATATATAAAACCAATCATTCATGAAGCTTTTCTAGTCAAGAGTCAATAAGTCTAATAAGAAAAGTTTCAGTTTCATCTCAATGTTAATTTTTAAAACATTTTGTACCACCATGTGTATTTATGTTGTGTCTTTTCATTTTTTCAGATGTCCACCAGGTGTGATCAAATGTTTCTACGTGTTTTTCCCTTTTAAAACAGTGATTAGAAGTATCTTTGTACTCTTAGATAATTAATCTAGAGTCATACACCAATAGTATATTACTTTAAAACTTTTCTTTTAAAAAAGGTAAGATGTGAATTTTAGACCTTTCAGCCAGATTCTCTCACATTGATCTATTTGAATATTATAACCAAAATTCTACACCCATTTTTACAATAAGTTCTTTAACTTGCTCTTCAAATTGCAATAAAAGTTTACACATTTGAGCAATCACATAGTCATAATTAATGAATAACACATTTTCAAATTCTGTTTTATCATATTCTAGTTCTGGTACTTTTTTATCTACCTCAAATCTTTCTCTTAATTGTGCACATGAGAATCACTGAAACTAAATCCCTCTGCAGTCAATTGTTCTCTTGATTTCATCTTATGGTTCCAATTTTACTGTACTACCAAATAAGTTAACCATTTTTTTGCCTATGTTAGGCAATTTTTTTCTGTAAAATGTTTCTTGATCTGAGGCTGAAAAGGTAGTTTTGGGAATAGAAGGGTTTTGATGTATTCCCTATTCATATTGTGGCATTCCTCATATAATCATTTTTAAAATCTACATTAACTTTATAATAGCTGTGTAGGTATCATTTTTTTTATGCTCATCTGTATCTCAGTGCTGGCACCATATGTTTAATTTTATTCTCCTCAAACCATGCACAGGAATGCCATAGGAGTGCTCTGGAACAAGAGAGTTAGAGAAAGAAGCAGTAGGTATGCAAAGGATATAGGCACTGTTCTATAAAAAGACGGCTTATTTGAACAAAGGGGTCCATGTGTGATATGGAATCACACAGCTCATAATTTCTACAGGCTGCCTGCTTGCTCCTTCACGGTCTTAATTAAATTACAGAAGAGCATCAAATTCACAAGACTGAAAGGGAAACTGCTTAATTTCACCTGGTGAAATTAACTGTTTGCAAGCAAGCTACCTGCATTTGTGATATCAATTCTTATCAACTATGCTTTGTGTTTCTGCCCTGAAATATGGAAAGCTGAATTATGTGCTGCTGTGATTATAAATACAAACATACAGGTGGCACCATTGTGAGGTTTTGCAGTTTAAATCAAATAATTTTCTGCCTCTCTCTTTCTTGCTGCTATATTACCAGGATTTAGCTAATATCATTACATAACTGCAAAATAGCACGAGAGGTATTAAAATATACCCCTTACCCTCATCTCAAATTCATTTATGTGGTCTTTAATTTGAGTTGCAATGCTACATAGCTTGTCTGAATATTGCCCTTGTTTAAAGCAGTCTTTCATAATGTTTGGCATGCTGGCTAGTAATTCTAGCAGCTGCAGTTGCAACTATTGAAAAGTATGGGAAGAATGTTAAATACTATGGAAGAGTAATCTAAAGTTGATTGCAAGGGGCAAGCTCTTTTTGGTGTGATGTCCTGAGGATGGAATTTCCTGTCAATAATTTTTGTCAATGTCTGAAATGTAGAGAAAATATATTTTTTTCTTTAAGTCAAAGTTTAAAACATGTTCATATATTTATATGTGAGGAAAGCGAAGGGAAGGGAGTAAGTAATGGAAGGGAGGAGAAGAGAGGAGAAGAAGGGAAGGGAAAAGAAGAGAAAGAAGAGAAGAGAATCACAAAATGCAACCTGCAAATAGAAGCAGCATGACTATGGCAAAAAAGTAAAGATAGTACCAATAGTGATAGGTGCCTTGGATGCAATACCAAAAATTTGGAGCATCACTTGAACACTATCAGCATTGACAAAATTACCATTAGTCAATTGCACTTTGTAAGCTTAACTTGGAAGGTTACTCCTCCTTTAACAACATCAAACAAAATCATCTGCCTACCCCAGATTCTTGAAAAGGACATGATATCTGGATAAAAATGCCAAATCCAGTCTAAACATCTGGCTAATTGTGTGACCAGTCATATTAATAATAAATGTTAAAGAGTCTAATAGTAATCTACATGTAAATGTTAAATAGACAATATTAAGAGAGGCATCTTCAGGGTGACTCATTATCACCCTTAATATTCATTATTGTCACAATCCCACTTTCAGTGAGTAGGAATTAAAAATGTTTTTTTTTCTTTTGCTATCAATTAGCAAAAAATGTTAATAAAAATCTCACATTTGCTTTATGTGAATGATCTGAAGCTTTATGGAAAATCAAAAATTGAAACTCAGTCAGTGATAAATTCTACCGGTATAAGAATTTTTAGTACAGATATAGTAATGGAATATGTCCTAGATAAATATGCTACAAACAGTAATGGAAATGAAATGCTGAATGGCCAAATTATCAGTAGCCATCAAGATGAAGCCTATAAATATCTTGGAATTTTACATTCAGATAATATCAAGCATGGAGAAGTTTAAAATGTGATTAGTAAAGAATACATGTAGTTCTTGACTGCCTTTATAACTTGCCCATTATAGTCATAGGTTGTGATAGTCACCTATGTAACTGACTCAATTTTATGACCATTTTTGTGGTGGTTATTAATCAAAGCCATTGTTCATTATGGGGTTAGAAATGAAAACTAAACTGTGGCACATAACACTGCAAATAGCTGTAAATGCAGGCCAGTTGCTGAATATCTGAAATGTAGTCATATGACTGAATGGGGGCGGGGGAACAACTATCAGAACTTTGGAATTGGGTCAAATATCTTTTGGGAGCATCCACAGTAACTTTGACTGGATGCTAAGTAAGCAGCCGTAAGTAGAGGACTACCTGTATACTGAAGGGACTAAAGCTGAACTGTACAGTTTGGCCCAATAAGAAAATGTATGATTATTGACTATTGTAATTCATGACTATTGCATTACAATCACCTAGTGATGAAATGTACAGAAATGGAGGCAGAAGTTTACTTCAGATAAAAAAAACTATAGAAGAAGAAAGGCATGCACTGCTGATTATGCAAAAGACACCCAAGAACAAACATTGATGCAAGTTAAAAATCAGAACTTAATAAATGTACAAGAAACCAAAAGGGAATATCAAAATAATATAATAAAAAACAGAAACAGAATTCTGACAAGGAAAAAAAATGTAACCATCTTCTACAAAATATTGAGTGAACAACGAATAAAGATAAAGCCGTGCAGTGATTTATAACTGGAACATTTAAAAAAAGAAAGCAATTGAAGGCTTGATTTTTGCTGCACAAAAGCAAGCTAATTGAACTAATGCAATGGAAGCCAGAATTGACAATTCATCAAATGATTCAGTGCAGATTGTACAAAGAAGCAAAAGAAATGGTAGATCATATACCCAGCTCATGGAAGAAGATCACACAAAATGATTATAAAGAACAACATAACATAGTCACCAAAATGATTCACTTGAATGTCTTTTCCCAAAAATTGGACAAGAACACAAAGCATCAAATCTTAAAATCAAAACTGAAAAATTATGACATAAACTGGCCATGTTTATCAGCACACTAGGTGCCATATCCAAAAAACTTAAAAGAAACTTAGAAATTCTGTGTATTGACAACATTTCCATCCATCAATTCCAAAAGGTTGCACTGCAAGGATCTGCATAAATAGTAACCTGATACATTATGATATCCTAGGTTCTTGGGAAAAAACTGGCAGCTGTGATGTCACATTATTGTGAACAGAGAACAATCATTTCTTAAATTTGAACAAAGGCAGTTTGGTGGTTAAGGCACCAGGCTAGAGACCAGGAGTTAAGGAGTTCTATTCCCACCTTATAGTCATGATATCTGGCTGGGTGACTTTGGGCCAGTCAGTTTCTCAACACTTGTAAGAAGACAAAAATTCACGTATTTGAATATCTGAAATCCACATGCCAGTTTTCTTCTGCACTGTACTTTTAAAATTCAGAGACAAGTCTTGCAAAAAACAGCAAGCTCTGGCTGATGTCAGGCTCACTTCCAAAGGGTGAATGCAGAAAATGTGTTCCCCTTGACCAGGGAAGAAAGGTGGATATAAGTTTGAACAATAAATAAATAATGTTCAAAACAGACCTGCAAACCACAGCAGGAGAAATCAAAATATGAACAATACAGGTAAGGTGGAGTGGCTCTAGAAATCACACTCACCATATCCCACACCATTCTTTGGCAGCAGATTCTTATATTACTAAAGCTCACCTTTTCTACTGAAAAGCTATGATCTTTAATTGAGTCTGCAGGAGAGGCAGGATAGTGATGTAACTATAGGACTTCTAGGGCTCTTGAATGTTTCACCTTACCACAAACTGATTTGTTATTATTTTCTTACCAATTTTCTTAGTCTAGTCTACATCCCTGGAATCCCTTGTAGGATTTTTATGTGCTATGTATGTTAAGCATTTTATATATAAAAGTTGGTCTATGACTATTAAAACACTTATAGTATAGTATGGTTAGAGAAATTCCAGCCTAAATATGGTTTGCCACAGATTTTTAAAAGTCAGCAAGAGCTGCCAACAGAACTTTTGACAGGGCAATATTTGAAGCAATGTTAAACAATGGGAGATTGTGTATTTGGAGAGTTCTAGCATGGTAAATTTAAAAGGAAAACAAACTATGTATCAAAAACTATATAAACTCATTGTCAGTGGTAGGTAGAAAGCTTTAAACCAGTGTTTAAGGATGTTTAAGATGTATAGACTTCAGCTTCAGTCATGCTTGCTGAGAAATTCTCGGAGAATTCTGGGAGATGAAGTCAACACATCTTAAAGTTGCCAGAGTTGAAAAACTGCTATAAACTGAATCTTTCTCCTTTCCTGCCCTATTAGCAGGGATGGGTTCCTACCAGTTCGCTGGTTACCTGCTTTGGGGGCACGCTTCCCAATCGACTGTCA
>JANHGC010007751.1:91193-102305 GCA_027560395.1 Boaedon fuliginosus
TATTCTATTCTATTCTATTCTATTCTATTCTATTCTATTCTATTCTATTCTATTCTATTCTATTCTATTCTAAAACACTTTAGTACAAATGATCAGTTATGTGATTTTTACACCCTGAAAATCTGGAATACCTTGTATCACGTTTATATGAAATGAATTGTTTTGCAATTTTAGTCTGAGCTTCTTTATGATCAAAGATTATGTTTTTACATATGCTGGTAAAACTGCTTTGAAAGGCATCCTAGTGGAATTTAAATTGGTGATTCAGCAGATGTCTCTAGAAGACATCTGTCTTTCTTTGTTGCACTATTACCTATCTTTTGTTCTGTTAGAAAGAGAGCAGGAACATAGCAAAAATGTCTGGAGTTTAAAATATTTGAAATTCCCTTGTGACCACAGTTAAAAAAATCTAGGGGGTAGGAGTTTCTGACCACAGGTTTCAGAATAGGGCAGCAAATATTATTTTTCAGACATATACCAGGATGCACTTTCTGTCCTGCTAAACTTACATGACTTGCAACCAAATACCAAACAAATGATAGTTTGTGTTCAGATTAAGCTCCAGAGTTACAGTTTATTTTTCACATAAGACTTGCCCGTCCCTCTCAATTAGATTCTAGCTCAATAACAGGCATTCTGGAGTTTCATAAGAACTGTTTGGACTTTCTGATAGTCAAGTTAGAAAATTAAAGAAATTGAAATATCATCAAAGAACAGAAAAGAGACTCAGGTGAGAATTCCCTACCTTTTAAAAATTATTTTAAATCGGTCTGCGGTGCTCTTAGGTCCTAAAATACAGATTTTCCAATTGGTTTCCATTTCAGAAAATGCAGGAGAGATGCAAAGTCCAAACAAACAAACAAAGAAAGAAAACCCACTCCCATAGTTCAAAGCAAAGCAAAGCAAAGGCAATATGGTCTGAAATGCAAGATTGCAACCCTGGGATCCTACTGGGTGGGAAAAGCTGAGGGTGATAAATGGATTGCTCTGTCTTAAACAATGGAGTTTAGTCTTGATATATTTGGATATAAACACATAGCATGAGCATCCATTAGGTGAAAAAAAAATCAAATTTTAGGACTGAATGTAAGATGGATTGCAGTATGGTAGGTTCTTCTAATACCACAAGTGGACATATTTCCAATTGATCATGGCAGGTAGTAGCTGGAAGAAGAAGAAAATCCGAGCTAAATGATCATGTGTTCATTTCACAAAGGAATGCCCTCTTTTCAAATATTTCTGCTATTTAAGCAGTTCAAGTCCAATTTAAAAATAAGAAAAAAATATTCAAGAGTAAGAATAGGGCCTTTGAAATAGCACAATCCTGCATGCCATTGGAGTTGGCAGGGACATGTGATCACACTTTTATTATGGTTGCTATATCTCTATTTAAATTAAATAATGAAGCCTAATGCAATCAAAGCAAACTTTCGTTACTCTCCTCCTTTAAGTGGTCTTTAAGTTTGAGCTTAGAAGGCTTAGGAACTTTTTCTATATATTCACGTGTTTACAAATTAAAAGAAAAAATATCCTTTATAACAACAGCTTTCATTAACCCTATATAACAGTAGATGATTTTATTCCTAGAAGTGACTGTGTTTGCCCCAAAGGGGAATGTTGGTTTCCCTCCCTGTGAATCCTGGGGAAAAGCAGCTAATATTTTGCAGATGGTAATAGAAACAAACTCTGTTAAAAGTGAGAGCAAATGAAGAGAGCAAGGGTGGAAATCAAGCAAAGACAGAGAACTAGCACCCACAAAGAAGCAGGAGAATGAAGAAGCTGCTGTCCATCTTCAAGGCAGTGATAAGACACTTACTAGCCATACATGCCCACCTCTTCTTGCCAAGAAGGCAACAATATGGTAATTTACTGTTGAAAAAGGAAGTTAAATGGAGACAAAAGAGGCGAAGAAGTCACTGCTGTCGCTTTCAGGAAGACAGAAGCAAACAAGGGAAGTCTAACCTCCTTTTCCATAATATTTAAAATGGATGGTCGGTTCTGTAGTGGAGAGCCTCTTTTATCCATGGAGGCATTCCATATAAATGAAGAGACAGGAAAAACTTGATCTTCAGTTGGTGAACAACCTTTGTGGATGAAGTGGTCCTCATTGTAAGCAGTGGCCCTCTTCTTAGGGAGGGAATACGAGAAGAATTAAGCTAATATGGTGATTGAAGAGGACTCAGTGGAATCTGTTACAGAATTAGTAAACATGGATTTCCTTATGCTTGTAACCCAGCATAAAGATCTCTATCGATCAGCTTCCTTTTTTTTTTTTTTCAAAAAAGAGGGAAGAAAAAAGCCCAATTTTCTGAGGATCTTTTACCTAGTTTCCATCTTACTTTGGTTAAAACAAGTTTATCTCAAATGGAAAAGCATACATGCTTCATTACAGATAACGGGCACTGAACTCAATGGGACTTCATGCAAAGTAAACATGCTGCTTGACCTGACATTCCCATAAGCAATGTTATCTCTTTCTCTTTATTTGTGGGTATATGAAGTTTGTGCATATCTGTCTAGATGAAGAATAAATTATTGCTTTATTTTACATTATTTTAAATCAGAAATCCTTAATCCATTTTTTTCTATTGGTCCTTTCTTTTTTGTTTATGGAATATGGCCTTTGGCTAGTGCATATACATATATCAATATACAAAAGGATAACATGCTCATAGGTTTTATCCAAGAGGGGCAAGGATACCCAAAAGTTGGCAGTTAATTAGTTAGTTAATTAGTTAGAAAAGAAAGGAATCTGGGAATTTGGTTGTTTATAACTTTTTTCCTGTAAAAACGTCCATATTGCTAGGCATTGGCTTAAATTCAGACAAGTTTCTTTAAGTTTGCCTCTGTAAAGTTGCCTCTGTACATAATGGATAACATGTACACTTATTACATTTCTCATTACTCACTTTGTAGAAGCACTAGTGAGCACTTGAACTTGGTGGATGGAAGGCCCTTCTTCCCTAACCATTTGCTCATGACATTGCAATCCAAAATACATAGAAGGAATCTAGTTAGGAAAAGCTGTATTTTGCCAAAGGGGTCTTTCTCTGGAATTTATTTGACATCAAATAGTTTTAGGACTATTCTTATGAAAGTGATAGTATGACAACAAAATGTATAGCATTTGATGGCTTTGTATTTGCAAACCCATTCATCTGGCCTGCATGCTTAGATCATCCACATGCCAGAACCCTACAACTCTCTGTGGACTAGAAGTACATTTTTTTTTAGTGAGCGAGGTCATTGTAGATCAGATAATAAGTTGCAGAGAGCTTTGTGTATCCTGTTCCCATTCTGCCATTTTCCTTCTTCCCAAAACCAGGGTGATGAGATTCTAGGATTTTCAGTATAACTTGCCCAAGATGAAAAAGCAGATGTTGGTAATATTTGGCTATGATTAGGAATGGCTGATGAATTCTAAGGTTCATAAGTTCATTTCAATTCAGACAAACACATGCTTTGTTGCTTATTGAAATGCAACCATCCCACTTTAAGCTGGAAATAGGACTGGAAACTTCATAGTTCTTGATACAAGCCATGTCAGTAACACTCTTGCAAAGAGAAACTCATCTGTTTCCTATTAACAAAGGCAGAAAATACTGAAATGCATAAAAATGAGAGATGTCTCTGGATGGGCCTTATTATTTAATCCCTTTTTTCAGTGTGGTGGCATAGATGATTTTTCTTTTGATCCAAAAATATGGCTATAGTTTGCAAAATGTGTTTGCCATATTAGAAGAACTGAAATGTAAGGTAATGGAAGGATTTCTTTAAAATTCCCCACAGTCTCTTGGCCACAAACAATCCTTTACTGCTTAAGTGTAAATAGAAAGCTTTTGTGTGGTTTATAACAAAATACAGCCTAGAAATTAGCATTCCATTCCGTTCTTTTTCCCTCTGTAATATATTAAAACATCCCAATAGAAAGAATGGCAGTCTATGAACCATTTTCACAGGAGTAAATTTATCTCCACGTGTTTTTAAAAGCTGAGAAAGATTGTGGAAAATATTTTTATGAATGAAGGTGAATATACATATCCCAGAATAATGTTGCAGGATCCAATCTGAGTTGGTTACTGGGACCAGAGTTTTATCTTCCGAGCTTTTGGACTCGTGATGGAGCCTATTCCCCGAGGATGGGCTCCAGCATGAGTCTGAAAGCTTGGAAGACTAAACCTCTGGTCCTAGTAACCTACCCAGATTGATCCTGCAAAAATATTCTTGAATGACCATCCTGGAGCTTAGGAGTGAAAAGGCGATACTGGACTTGTATCTTAAAGTGGTATTTCCCAATGGCACTTGACTGGCCTGTATATAAATCACATCCTCAGTTAGATGGGCCTTTGATCTGATCTAGCAGAACTCTTCTTATACCTTTTTATATTATTTTATACACAGTAAACCTTAGAACTTAGTTCTATAACCAAAAATGGTAGTTCTGCATTTCTTTTTCTTAGTATATAACTTCTCTGCATTTTAAAACTAGTCTTCATAGTAAGCTGACTCTAAGATGATTTAAGAAAATCCTGCCTGGATTGAGGTGATTCAGTAGCAGGTAGCAAAATAGCACATTGTGTCCATAATAGACAATCTTGGTAAAATGAGTTATGGCCTTCCTGTAGAGTTAATTTCTTGGGTGGGTTGGCAGTGGGTTAATATCAAAACTTGCATTGAAAACTCTGGCCCTTACATACTGGTATGGGACATGTGACACAAGTATGAAAGGGTTAGGGCTTGCTACAACACAAGTTTCATCACTTTTGCCATTGTGGTAAGAATGAATGTTTATGATAGCATCTAATGAGGTTGTTCAGCAACCATGGAAGGATGGATATTGACGACATGACTGAAATCAGCTAACTTTTTCGCATAGGAAGGACACAAATTAATGTTCTGCTTAGTTGGGTATAGTTTTCTTTTTATCAACATTAAATATTTATGACTGATGATGACATATATCCAAAATGTTAAACCAGACTCAAACTAGACTATGGTTTGTTCTTTTGATGAGGCAACATGATTTAGATTCTTCACGCATGATTATTTTTTCCTCTGGTCCAAGCTGTAAGAGATTGAAAAGCAATTGCTTTGGAGATAATCTGTATCATTGCTTCTTTCTGATTCCTTATCCCTATATTTTGTTTGGACCCTTGAACAGATGCTCACAAACTTTAGAAACTGTCCCCGAAGCTAACCAATCTGTAAAATCTAGCCCTTCCTTTCACAGATTGTTCCCATTACTATCTGAGCAAGGTGAGATTGTGTGCTTGAACAGCAAGTAATTTGCAAAAGAAAAAAAATCCACAGAGAGAAAATAAAAATTTTGTTGGTTTCCTGCTCTTTTCCTGCCCCTCTCCAAAAGCCATACAATCCATCTGTTTAATCTAAACAATCTGGCTGGGTAAGAGAGGAGGGGCAATTATATAGGCTGTGGAATCTGACACACTGCATTATAGATGATTTTTGAAAGAAGAGGAGATGTTATTAGTTCAGCCCAAAGTGTGACTGAGAAAGCTTCATCATGTATTAGGCATGCTCTGGGAGCTGCAGGATGCAGTTGATATGCGAACTTTGAGATAATGTACTCTAGAGGCACTGTTGTTTCCTTGCGTAAAAAGGGTATTCAGGGTTTCTGTCTGAATGCAGCCATGAAATGGCTATCGAGTTTAAAAAGCTGCTTGTATCTCATGTGATGCAGTGTAATTCCACCAAAATCATTTCCCTTTGAACATTGTGCTTATACAATACCTATCTTATAAACATCACAGGATGAAGGATATATATATAACTGCATAATAGGAGGACATGCTAGAGGGAAATGAAGTTTGCAAAATTTAGGAAACACTATAATTAATGTGATCCCAAAGGAGATCATGACACAAGCTGCATTAGGTCTTGTATGGGACACCTTCTCTGTTCTGTGCACAGGAAGGACACGCAGGGAAGCAGGAATTCAGGTTGTGAGAGCTACTATAAATCTGACATTTCCCGACTTTAGTTTGTAGCCTAAATAACTTCTTCTTGAAATAGGCAGAAAAAAAAAATCTTTTTAACAACAGCAATAAATGTAAAATTCATTGTGGTGGAACTGCATCTGATACAGGTTTTTTTTTTCCTTTTATCCCAAAGCTCCAAGTTACAAACCAACATTATTTCACCTGCCCCTGAACTGTAGACATTTTGGCTGTTGAATTAACCCAGCACTTCTTTGATGGACCAACTTGATGAATGTGAACTGCACACTGTTCAATAGGTCAGAGAAGGAAAAGGAAGAGGAAAGAGAACCAGAATTGCAGGGAAAAGTTATTAAGCAGTATATATGTCAATTCAAATTGGAACTTGTCCAGGACACTAAGGCTGAAGGCTGTTAAAACTATTAGCAGAATTAGTTCATTTCAGAAATTGTGGAATTATTTGTTTGCCATCTGTTTTTAAACCATTCATTGTACTTTAAAAAAAATTCTGTGTGAAGTTAACAATTGTCCTTCTGTTTTGGAAATTACTTTGAAACCGTTTCATTGTCTTCAAATGGGATTTTCTGAAGGTAACATTTCAGCTGTCTTCCTCCATAAATGTAGCTATCTCTTGATCTTACAATCTGTATGGAGCCTTAATCATAGGAAGCAAAGCACTGAGCAGCAGTTTATAGGATTTAGTTTTCAATCTGTTATTTGGGATTCAGATATCCAGCAGAGGAAAGGCATTGGACATCTAGCCCTTGATGTCCTTTCCTTTTCTACCACTGAGCAGGGCACTGCGAAATCTAATATATTCTAATCTACATTATGTGCACTATGTATCTAATACAGTGATTTATAAATAATTGGTACAATTAAACTTGATTTTGATTTTGATGGGTATATTTGTGTTTGATCTGAAACATTTCTGATCATGGATGAGGATTTACAATATTCTGCCTCCCCCTCCACTTTGCATATAAAAGCTGGCATATCAAAGAGAATGCCAACCAAAAAGCCTCTTTGTCACCTACTGTATGTAGATCCTGCCTCTCTCCAACCCACGCATCCCACTTTGGTATAGGGGAACTACATTTCATCTGGTGCTATGGTGTTAGAATGAGGACCATTCTTTGGTTGCTGTAATATACATTTTTACTGCTAATACTCTTGGTAAAGTTAATCCATATGATTTGGCTTTCAATATCTGCTGAAATTCTCCTCCGGGAAATGGATCTCTATAATGGAGAGTAAAGGTGATGATGTGTAGAACTTTTGCTGATGCACATATTGGAAGATTTTTGTATTCTCTCTGGATTATACAAAATCATCATTTATACAGTGATTTTTTTTATTATTTAAAATAATCATCTTGTATGTCAGTTATGAGCAGAGTGAACAGGCCATACAGCAAACATTTCAGTGCGAGAATCCAAGTAACATAATGGCTTAATTGTAATGCCAGTCATACTATGGCTAACATACTATTATGTTACACTAAGCCATAATGCAATTTATTTTATGCTGGTTTAACATGTGATCTCTTCTATTGTATCTTATAAACCATTGTTGGAAGAAATATTCTTCTGGGTTCAGTTCCAAGTGGGTAAGAAAGACACTGGAACCATGCTGACTGCTTGGAAAGATGGTTAATGGTGGATAGGATCACATGCCTTGGGAGCTCTTCAGTGGGAAACAAAGGGAAGAGATGCTGAAAGTCCCTTGGTTTTATACCCTCTGTTGGGCTTTGAACCTGTCCCCTGTACCTGTGGCAAGAGCTGTATTCTAATTGGTTGCTGTCAGAGGTCATAGCTAGCATTGTAGGTTGTTTGTGTGCTAAGTTTGTTTGAAACTTGGTGGGTAGTGCAATGAAGGGGCCTCAGGACATTCTTATTATGGCTCTGCATGAAGGAGATAGATCTTTGTTATGAAGAATAGACTGGCCAGTGCCTTAATGGCCCATTAACAAAGGTGAGGAGTGCTGAGTTTCTGCTTCTGGGGCCTGACTTTCTACTTCTATTTTAGGGGAAATATCCTGCCTTTTTAGCGTAACCCAAAATATTTCACTTCTCTAGGAGAGGGATAGATTTTAACTTCCAATACCATGACATTGGTTTAGTGACTCCAATATAACAGCCGAATCAAAAGACTGTCATTTAATGACAACCGCTTATAAGTGATAGATGGATATGCCTTTATAAATATTGTGTTCACACAACATATGAAATCATTACTTGTTTATCTATGGCATATTAAATAAATCAAAATTGTCTGAGTCCATACGACACATTAGGTCAATCAAACCAAGCAACTACACTTCTTTAGGTACCCCCATTACACTTATTGTGCTTTGAAGTTCATCTTACAGTAGCATATTGTGTAAAGCCAGCCAAATAGATCAGTAGCTGTCTATTCTATTTTGTTTGTGTGTAACAATATAATATATTTGTCAGATTGGACCAAACGTTCAACTACCTCCTTCACAGCAATAAACTAGAAGCTATGATAAGTCAACTTATAAAGCATTTTGAGGCAACCTTATTACCATCTATTTGTTTACCAATTTCCTCTGTGATCATTCTGTACATACTATTGTAACTTTTGCTTTGTGATTTCATTTTTGAACAGCTGATCCTGTTGAACAGATGTTGACCAGTTGTTCAAAAAGCTGTTCCTGAAGAGCCGTGGTGGTGCAGTGATTAGAATGAAGTACTGCAGGCTACTTCTGCTGACTACCAGCTGCCCACAATTTGGCAGTTCAAGTCTCACCAGTCTCAAGGTTGACTCAGCTGTCTATCCTTCCAACATCGGTAAAACGAAGACCCAGATTGTTGGGGCCAATATGATGACTCTGTAGACCTTTTAAAGGGGCAGTAAAGCACTGTGAAACAGTATATAAGTGGTATTGCTATTATGCTATCATTTTTATCCTTTAGAATTAAGACTACAAATATTTATTTTACAGGGAAGAATTCATATACAAAGTCTTTCTCTATTCCATCTCATTTAATCCCCTTCCATTAAAGTTAAAAAATGTTAGATATTGATTAAAAAGTTAAGAAAAATCTCTCAGAATTTTTTCCAGCTTAAATAATTGAGGGTCAGTGTAAAGGGGGGTGGGGTGGGGGTGGAGCCTTTTTCATTGTTAAATGCTTTCATTCCCAGATTTATTTAAAGCAGAGTTGCATAATTTTGCTTAGAGTAAGACCTATGCTTTGTCCAGCATGTTGAAAACTATAGGATTTGAACTTTACCTACAAGATTTAAAGTATTTAAAGTGTTCACTTTATTCCTAAAACCTTCTTTCTTCCCCCAAAATTTTAAAAAGAGGAAAATGTCAAATAGACAAATTAATAAAATTAATAATTTTAGTAATAAAAAATAAAGTTAGGAAAATAACATACACTAAAATACACTAATAAAATTATACTGCATTGCTATATTAATACAAGGCAATAGAACTAAATTTTTAAACAAGTTAAATCTAGACCATATGGAACCATATTGGTCAATTTTTCCTTTCTTTCATTATAAAGTCAATTCAAAGGCTAAAAGTTTATAAATTTAATTAAGACAACCTTCATACACACAAATTTAAATAAGACCAACTTTTGTGTAGATAAAACCAACTTTTATATACAGACAAATTTCATGTTTTGGGGTATAATTTAACAAAATATTAGCATTGTTAATTCTTAATTTTCTTCCAAGAACTTGGCCCACCAAAGTTTTAATGACTAAAAAGGAACTACAATGCACAAAACAAAATGTAAAGTGCCTTTATATGATATCTCCAACAGAGAAAGGCTAATAATCAACTCTTGTTAAACATCTTTTGAGAACTCCAATAAACTTGAAATAGATGTCTTGTTACATTAACCTAGTTTTCACATCAAAGGAAACAAATGTGATGTTCATTAACACTTGGGACCATTTTTAAAAAATAGGATACTCCAGTTTTCCATTCCATATTTCCTGTATGTAGTCCACATTTATTTTGTAAAGTTTTTTTCATTGTTAATAATATTTAATTGTTAGCTTAACCACTATAAAAAGGGGGGAAATAAAACTCTGTTTTTTTCAAAGGTTTCAATTCTTCTGGATTTTCAAAAGCAAGTAGCTTCCAGACCACCACATAAAGAATATGGATGGGTCACATGAACACACCAGACCATAATTTTGTAGCCCCGATTAGCACAAAAGTCATTCACACTATAATATTTAATACAGAATGAACATGGAGGAGCAGAGTAGAAGTGGTAGGTAGTTTTGCTTTTTTGGACTCAAGTAGAGATAAGATTGGGAAACAAAGATATATTAATCTTAGGTTGAAAAGAATGAGAAATGTAGGCAACTTCATGAAGGATAAGAACACTTCAATGACAATACAGATAGAATAAATAACACCATGAGCTTTCCAGTGGTAATGTACAGCTTTGAAAGCTGGACATAGAGAGAAAAAGTGACAGAAGCAAGATAGCTGCCTTCAGATTACAGGCTGTCTGATGGTTACTAAAACTATTATGCACAGCAAGAAAAAACAGTCAGTTGTAGACAAAATAAAAACTGACTGCTCCCTTAAGAAACAGCAGAAACTCATTTTTTTGTGCTTAAGAATTATGTGATGATGGCCTAGAAAAAAAGATTATACCTGCCAAGCTTTAAGAAACTAAAGAAGAAGACAGTATCTAAAGTGGATTGGCAAGATTAAAGCCATTCCTTTGAAGAGCTATGGGATGTTGCTAGGGGCTGGACATGATGATAAACCATGATTCATCAATTATCAGGCATTAAGCTTGATAGAGTGCTGCCTACCTAAATTATTAAAGGTAGAGTTTATCATCTCCCAGGTTAGTCCCAATATTTACTCATTTATTTCTATTTCAGAGCAAGTATTCCTTTGTTTTGGCTTTATCCAGTTGATGTAACAATCTTGTTTATACTGATCTCCAAAGGTTATTGGGACAACTGTAGCTGCTACTATTATTATCATTATCATTTTTATTATCTTTTATTTATTAAACATGAAACACAGTCAACTGAACATTTAAAAATGTATCACAAATATCATTGACTGCAGTGATGGTTTTCTGAACCGGTTCGCATAATTGCAGGGTTGTCTGAACCGGAAAACATATCATAATTCAGTGTA
>JANHGC010007751.1:102405-113596 GCA_027560395.1 Boaedon fuliginosus
GGCCCCCCTGGTCACAGCATTAAGATGGTGGTCCAATTGTAGCTGTGGATCCAGGAGGACTCCCAAGTTGCGAACCTTCTTCTGAGGGGAAGTAACTAGGTTAGTTCAAGACAGCTCTAGACCCACCAGTGCTTTTTCTATTATTTCACTGTCCCCTCCCAGCTTCTGCCACATGTGATGACTGCCTCCTTCCACCATATCAATAGACTACATTTGGGAAGATTGTTTCTCTCACTGTGGAAGTGCTGAAGATACTAAGCTGGAGAAAATTAATTCCATGGATTGGGTGGGCGAACAAGCATTTTCTTCCTTTTGCAAGATAGTCCAGGATGAATTAATAGCACCAGAGAATCTCTAGCATGCTGTTCATTTTAAATCATATTGATGCAGGGTATGACGTTATCGCCATGCTATGGTAATTTGTAAAATCAGAAGCTAGCTACAGTAACCCACAAAAAAAGCTTGAATTAGCATTGTGGCAGCATGGAGCTTGCCTGATTAGAAAATAGTTGAGCTCAAGATCTTTTGGAGAATGGAATAGATGGCTTTTTGCTAGTAACAGCTGGTATCTTTGTTAGTACATGTATGCAGGTTAGCAAACAAACATGGAATCTCCACATTTTAAATAAATTTGCATGCATAAGTATTAATTTAAACCTATGCATTTTCAGATGAAAGCCACTCCCACATCCCCCCTTCCTACCAGCCAAGCCTGAATATTTTTCATTATTTGTCTAAAACCCTGACAAAATAATTTTTCTTCTCCTCAGGATTTGATCGATCCTGCTGTGAATGTGAGTTATGGGGCTTGACAATGATAATAAAACAAAAAGGGGAAGGGGAAAAAAAGGAAGCAACACGGACAAAAAAACATTTCTTTGTTTGCAAATGCAAAGCATTAATTGCATTCCTGCGTGGCAATCTGGACTGAGCTTCTGCTAAGCAAATTAGATATAAATTGAAGGTGAGGGCAAAAGGGTCACCACAGCAAGGGAGCATCGAGTGACAGGCGCAGGGACCTCCGATGCATGGCTTGCAGAGCAGATGTTCACAAGGATGCAGTGATTATTGAACTGGTAATAAAAAAGCATCAGCTTACAGGCAGCCACGATGGATGCTGGTAATTATAAAGCATCCCCTGGGAGAAAATGACACAAGTCAGCCGCATCTCTGCAATCACAGGGGCATAATTAAAGCTCCAGTAACAGTTGTTAATAGGGTGCAAATAAAACAGGGGGAAAATTTGAACGCAGTCTTTTTTTTTTAGACAGACGGCAAAGGGCAATGTAATTACAGGGACTGCACATTTTATAATTTTACTATAGGTAGTAAAACAAAGAGTTTTAATATATATTATGGATGCAATTGTAGCAACACATACAAACACACACTTTGCACAGTGTATAAACAGTGCCAAAAGCATTTTGCTCTGTGTCATTTGGATGTAGAGAACAGATTTTTAAACAGAATGTTTATGCTTTTAATTTTTTTAAAAATGAACTAAACAAAACATAAAGAAATATAATAATCATAAATATTTGGCCATTGCATCTTCTTCAGAAGATCCATAAAGGTGCAATGTGCCAAGATGCATGGGCAACAACTATAAAAAATAAGCATAATTTCTTCAATTAGTATTTAAAGGTAAGGGAAGGTAAGAGTAATATACCAGTTACATATACTTGGCACTTCAGACCAGGGATCCATAGCCTTGCTGGTCTTTGGCAACAAGAATGACTCATAGCATTTATGAAACATAGGTTATTAAAAACATTATTTGTTTTCTGACTAATCTAGATATGAAAGTCAAGGTATAGAGTATACAAATGAAATAATACAAGGTATTATTATTGTAATTTGTTTCAGTAGAAACAAATGTAGATTTTATTCATTTGCCTTGCCTACAAGTCAAGAGAGCGACATTGTTTTTTTAATAATTGTAATCTGAAGAAATGTCTATGTCTATGGAGATGCCCAGTCATCCAAATCATGGTTGTCCCAAAGGTGCTTTTTCAAAAGGCAACTGGACTTCATTTTTCCTTGAAGACATTTCACTTCTCACCCATCCAAGAAGCTGAAGAAATAAGAAGCTTCTTGGATGGAAGCGAAATGTCTTCAAGGAAAAACAAAGTTTAATTGCCTTTTGAAATAGCACCCTTTGGACAATCTAAAGAAATAAAAGATCACGATAAGCTAAAACTGTCTCACATTCTGTAATTGCACTTATAACATGTTTCCAAAGATGTATTAAAAACACTTCTTGGCTAAGAAGAATAGTAGGGAAACACACAGTGAAACAAACTTAGAATTTATTTGAGTGTAGAGTTTTAAATATACAAAAACAGGGATCATCCAGGTGCACACTGAGTACTCTTTGTATGAGTTTGCATAGCACTGTGGTAAAACCAAAAGAGTTAAAGGAGTTTGATGGGCTTCTTGTATGAATAATTATGCCATTTCTTTTGCAATGTACACTGTGTGGCTCTTGAGTGTCTTCTGTTTCATGGTGGCTTTCCAGAAATCGCAGTTTAAAAACAATTTCTATTACTTTTAATTCTGCATGTTTTGTCTGACCAAATAAAGTTTGTCAAGTATGATCACATGGTGTTAAAAGCCCATATCCTTAAAAACTTGATTTCAGTAGTACAGGATCATTTCCCTTATGTTAGGGCATCACATAGAGAAACAAACTGAAAAAAATCACTTGCATATAAGGGCGGCGAAATCCATGAACTTTGCAGAAGAGAAACTCAGAATTCAAGTCACTTCTCTTCATTTACATTCATACATTACATTCTTGGACATAACAGTTATTCTTCTGCTGAAATTATAGATATATGGTTTGCATTTTTATCAATCAAGAGAGTCATAGTTTCCCAGAACTGATGTAGAGAAGGATTATAGTTTTGGAGACCAAAGTTATTTTGGAAGACGAATTTATTAGCTGAAAATCTTCTGTTTGTCAAAGTCAGTTTCCTATTGCTTTACAAAAAGTGGCAAGAATTAAGCAGTGGGAGCTAAGTTTTGCAGAAGGATTTTTAGCACTCTTGCCTCTCTGCCATGCCTCCAAATATCTCAAAAACCTAAACAAACATTTCAGCTGATCTAAATATTTTTCTTTCAGTGATCACATAGTGGAGATTTATTTTAATTGATCAGAAAACTAAAACAAAACAAATGTCACAGCATTACACATCATTTCTTTCTGATTTTTTCATCATGATCTGCAACCTTCGTGTGTGTTGAAGTGTTGTAGACCAATTCTGATTTGGTGTAAAATTATTCCTAATAGCCATCTTTAATTCATTTACTCAGCAGTATGTTTCATTAAAGTTAATGGAACTAATATTACTAATATTAATATTAATACACATAATACACATAGGCTTTGATGGTGATGAATCCAAGGCAATGTAGTAGAACTTCTGTTAGACATAACTAGCTTTTTAAATATCAGTTCCATTACCACCACATGGTGTAAAGATAGGAAAAAGTTCTACTGGGACAGATTAAAAAAAAAGAATGGTATCTATTTTATAAAGATGAGTCCCAAAAGTAATAGGAATCAAAGTTTTGTAGGGTTAAACAGCATTGAGGACAATTTTTATATTTAGTTAAATGTGATAGTTCGCTTTATCTCCTCTGGGTGGAGCCCGAGGACAGAAAGTAGAGTGAGAGGCTGTAACCCCTAGTTGCTACTTGTGGCTTGCTATGTGGAACACATTATCCATACAATTGATTTTCAGGCAGTATCATTTCCTATGTCCATGCATAGTGTATGCTTCTGCAGTCACTCCTTTGTTGATGTCTGATTCTGGATTTCAACATGGGATGGTGATTAGATATTGGGCCTTACTAGATGGAATGAACTTCTCCTTTAAATCCTAGTTTAGATTATGGTATCGTTTTGCAGTGGAATGTCTTCTGTGCTTTTCAGAATAACATGGCTACTAAACAGGGCAGATCTATGCCACCCTTACGGTTGCTATTTAAGAACAGTATAATGTAACTTTATCTAGGGTGCTTTTGGAGACAACATCAAAACATTTGCCTTTTGCATGTATCAAATCATATGAAATGGGATATTAAGTTGAAATACCTTAAATGAGATAAATGGAATGTATAGTAGCATCTTCCTATTCACCAACACTGAACAGTAGTATTTTCATCCATATGGGTGACAGAACCTAAATTTTCCTTTATGATGAGAAGCAAAGTTCCACTATTTCCTTACTTGACACTCAAGAGTTGAAAGCATTAATTAAATATTATTGTTCCTCCCTGAAGATGATTAAAGAAATAAACTAGAGAGTGGAGATTTTTCAGTGACATGTAATTTTAGCTTTCAGTTGATTTCGATCTCTCCTCCCCACACCCCAACTGCTAATGAGGCTTACACAGCACATGCATTTTGCCAGCACATTTGAATCTATATTACATGATGTATTATATCTGTAATTAAACACCTTATCAAATTCTTTAACAATATCTTTTCCATTCTATTCTAGAGACCTATTATATATTAATTTGACCAGCTGCTCCTCAACCTACCCAAAGATGAAATTTCCTTACCATCCAAATTTTGCTAGTGGCTTCACTTGAGACTGATCGTAGAAGTTAAGTTTAATTTTACAATTGAAGTCATGATAACAATTCATTTTCAATATGCCATCCTCTGGATCAGTTTTGATGTCCACTTATCCTCTCTAGTTTTCTGTGCTACTTGTAACCCCTTACAAGTAGCACTTGTACTGTTTTTACTGTACTGTAGGCTATTTTTGTGTATTGACATAATAAATATATTGACCTTGCATTGTCACTGCCAATTGTCAAGAATAATTTTTAAATTATTACAGTGTGGTAAAGTTTACATTTATGAAAAGAGCAACAAGAGAAAGAAAAGAGCAACAAAGATGATAAGGGGTCTGAAGGCTAAACCATACAAGGAACAATTGAGGGAACTAGGGATGTCTAGTTTAACAATGAGAAGAAATAGGGGCATAGAAGAATTAACTTGAGTTTAAGATTTGCATAAGATTTGTAACAATGGTGTCTGTCTTTGGCCACCTTTCTTTGCTGCTGTTAATTAAAATATGGTAATTAAAATTCAGGTATCCTTTGAATTTAAATATCCAGTTTGTTTCCTATTGCTTGAAATGGATAGCAGGCACAGAAAAGAGGGGGTTAACTTATTCTCCAAAGCACCAGAGGGCAGGACAAGACGTAATGGTGGAATATCATTAAAGAGAGATTTGACCTAGAATTAAGATCAAGTTTCCTGACAGCAAGAACAGTCAATCAGTGGAAAGGCTTACCTTGGAAGCTGAGGGTGTTCCATCACTGAAGGGTTTCAAGAATAAAATGGACAGCCATCTGTCCTGAATGATATAGGGTGTCCTGCCTGAGCAGGGGGCTGGACTAGAAGACCTCCAAGGTCACTTCCAACCCTATTATTTTATGTTCTATGCCAGTCAGAATTAAGTCTGATTGCTCTGGTCTATTTTACTCTTTGCTTCAGTATCTGCAGACTCTTCTTCAGTTCCATCTAAGTATGAAGACTCTCATTTTGGTCCCAGGTTTGCCAATTCAGTTCTTTACTGGCTATTATTATTTTTAGAAAGGGGACACCTTGAAATAATTATCAGACGGAAAATGCTCTCATATTTGTGCCTTTAAAATTGCTTAAGTAACTATGTAATCTACTCTTCCTTTTGTGAGACAATGTTTATATACTGCTATGGCTGAGACTTTTATAAAGGTCTCTATTGTTTAGGGCTTCACTTCTTAGAAGGCAAAAATTGGCATATGTGACCAACATCACTGTTTTGGGGAGGGCAGCATCTGGTAATGGATTTTTAATATAGATCTAATCAATTCAGGTAGGACTAAGAACAATAAACGTGATGGAAGTGTCTGCCCACCTTTCTTTGTTGCTGGCAATTAGAAGATGACTTCAGGTATCCTTTGAATTTCAGTATCCAGTTTGTCCTATTGCTTGACATTTTATTTTGCCTCTTTAAAGAAACGTGTTTTGCTATAGTTTCAAAATTTGTATGGGATAAAATGCTACTAGCTTTCCATTGTTCATCAAAATACTCATGATTCTTTATCCTTGTAAAGGCTAAATCCTTTGGCTGGGAGTTTGGAGTGGGGGAGTCAGCGGGGAAAGCGTGAAAGAGGGGGAGAGAGAGAAAGAGAGGAAGAGAGAGAGAGAGGAGGTGGGGGAGAGAGAAGGCACTGTATCATTGTTTAACCAAATGCTTGTTCTCAGTGGAAGTCCTTCATAATCCCTTCTTCTTGCCTGTACTTTTTGTGGTTTCTCTGATGTTAACAGCAACCTATTACCTCCAATTTGCTTTGTTTGATATCCTCATGCACAGCAATTTCTTCTTAGAGTCCAATTTTGATATACTAACCCACAGCAGGGAAGGCTGATGACACTAGATGACTGTAGTATCTGTACCCTACCCTTCTCTATGTTGCAGCGCGTTCTCCTGCCAGGCTTGAACAGCTTTTCCCAAATGCATAATGGTCACCACCCACAGAGATCTAAGTCAGCCTTAGCTGCCTTGGATCCTGGCCAAATCCACACAGCTGAGAGTGGTACTTTGTGTCTTCCTCTGATGTGGAAATAGGACTTTAGCAGCCAGCAAATCTTCCTAAATGAACTCTCTTACACTTTGATAAAACATTCTGGGAGAAAAAGGTTGTTATCTCTGTTTAAATGAAATGCCAAAACTGGG
Source organism: Boaedon fuliginosus (assembly GCA_027560395.1). Lineage (NCBI taxonomy): Eukaryota > Metazoa > Chordata > Lepidosauria > Squamata > Lamprophiidae > Boaedon > Boaedon fuliginosus. The sequence goes on from JANHGC010007751.1 coordinate 109,149, forward strand.
ATCTGAAAAGAAATGGTATTAATAGGATTAAAAATTCTCAAAAGCTTAATGGGCATTTAATTCCCTGAATTTTGCTGATGGAGGCCAATACTTTATGTAATGGAATTTCTTCCACCCCAATTCTGCTCAAAGAATGTTATAAAATGTGTAAGGTAGAAGAACAGATTATAGCCTAACCAAATCCCTAGAAATTAATAACTTTGAATCTGTGAAAGATACAGTTTATATAATGTAATATATACAGGATGTCCCATGAGTGGACTTTTACTGTTCAAAATCCTGAATCCTACACAATGTCATTTGCTTTTCCTTTCCACAGCTTTTACTCTTAATTAAAACATTACCAGTGATTATTATATGGAGATGTGGTTACCCAGCTCAAGCCCTTCTAGTTCTTTGGGATTTTATTAGCTAGGTGGAGTGTTTGGAAATGTGATACTAGTGAAAGAAAGTTTAAAAGCAGACATGAAACTGAATTAAGATCCTGGATCTACTTTTTATCTGTGGGGTACCATGGACTCCAAACACAATTTCTGCTCATTCGATACATGCCAATGTATTATGTAGACACTCTACTTTAAGAACATTCCATCATTTATGTTCTCCTGTAAGTATAAGTGCAGGAAGGGTAGATGTTTGAAAGGCCATTTTTTTTGTATTAATTATTTCAAGGTTCTGATTGTTGATCTTCCCTTGTATTTACAGTATGTTTCTGGCCTTTTAGCTAAATGTATAGTTTTCAACTTTATGCTGCCAAGGCTACTGTACATTAGGTGGTACCTGAAAAACACAACAGCTATAGTTGCACATCTTTATCAAAAGAACATCTTTGCTCCTCCTATACTTTGCAGAGTCAGAACTATCTCTATCTCAGTGTGAATGCTTCCTGATCCAGGAAAGTGGGCAATAGATACACAAGATTGACTTGAAGAAGTGTGTAAGAGCCTGGCTTTGAAGACCATACACAAATTCAAACAAACAAACAAACAAACTCTTCTTTGGGGAGAAAGAATGGTATGAAAGCATGATAATTAAATATTACATGCCACAAATAGTTTATTCTGCTAAACAGAATAATATTTTTGTAATTATCTTTGGATGAGTGTAACCATTTAGGATTTAGCATTATCATCAAATTGCTGGATGTGAGTATTTCTGTCCACAGGAACAGAAATGGGACAAGTTACAATTTATAGAACCTCTATCTGTAAGCAAACATAATCCATCCACTTTTTAATTACATTTTTTTTCTTTTTCTTTTCTTTTCTTACAGTAGCTGGGAAGTGGTTCTTGGGAGCTGATTCAGAGCTGGGATTTATTTATTCTTTGCATATTTAATATTGTTATGGGTGTTACAAAACCAATACCTATTTTTCATGTGATGTCCAAGTAATGATAATCCAAGTAATGATAATCACGTCACCCAGGAGCCCCAATTTGAGTACACCTTCCTCTATCAGAAAAAGATTGGGGTTTTAACAATGCCAAATTCAGTGAACAGCTGACTCCTCTCTTTGAAGACCTGAAAGCACTTTTCAATCCCAGAGTTGTGAAAAGGAGTATTATCATGGCGAGTTGCCTGAAGATGCCCAGGAAAGGGCTTTTGATTTCATTGTAGGGTCTTGTCCTCCTTAATGCTGATATGGGTGGAAGGAAAGGCTGCGTGAGAAGTTAGCCTCCTCATTCAGCCAAGTTAGGAAAGGCTGCAGTGATGTGTGAAGAAACCATGCAAGGTGATAGAAGGATGGAGGCGAAGAAATGGAGCAAAAATGCTTATCAGTGCCAATATGCCACAGAAATCTGCTTTTTTGCTAGATTTCGGGTTTCATTTATGAGACCCAGTCCATCGCTGTGCGGATTTTGTTTATTATTAACTATCCTGCGTGTCTTCTCCATATGCCTCTTTATAAAACAGTTGTGACAATTCGAAGAAGCACTGTAAACACTTCCTCAGATTTGTGAGAACATTCGGAGGGGCTCTGCTTATATTGTGGCACAAATGGCTATGCAGTTAGGAAATGAATCTGCTTGGTCATGAATCTCTCTATTAATTATTTCAGAATGGAAACTATACCTTTTCCTTTGCCAGCTACCTGTAGATGGGAGTCTAATAAAGCAAAATCATATTTGAATAAAACAAATGATTATCCTACATGGTTCAATTTACTTTATATATTCATTTAAAAAGAGAGATTTCATTTCCTATTTCTTAGCTCACCCCCACCCCCAAAAGCACAAGTAATTTTTTTTAATGAAATCCATTGGGAAAGTAAGTGCCATAAGCTCTCAGTGAAATTATATTTTTAAGGTCCATTTGGAAACAGGCCCGTTTTATGGGAGTCTGAGTATTTTTGCTACCCCAACCACACAAAAAAATAGACATTTCCCGTTCTTCTATAAATGATTTCAACGCTGCTCTTATTCGGCTTTTATGGTCAAACAGCAGCTTTCATCACCAGGCTAGAGTCCTCCGTTCAGCATTTTTAGAGCAGTCAGGGGTGAGGATACAGAATTCCCTTGCTATTCTTAATAAATTGCTAGTTGACTGCTCAAGACAAGCCATAGCTTCCTCTGCAGTCACAGAGCATGGACTGATAGTAAATCAGAACCAGTATGTTTTCTTAATTTTAGGTTTGGGCTGAGTTAGTCCATTTAATAGGAAAAACATCTGGTCTAGCTGAGCTTTTATTCTGTTCTTTGCAACAGGAACTTCAGCATCATGGGACGAATGGAGTCAGGCAAGGTCAACATTTTGTGGCCTGCTCTTAATATCAATCCTTATAAAGACTGGGGCCCCATCTCTATTTTAGTTCATAAACTTGCTAAGCATCACAGTCACCTAGTCACTTGCAGGCTTGGTGGGAGGGTGAGAGGGTGAGTGTGAAAGCTAAACCTTTTGAGCAAAAGTGAAGTTTGAGACACAAAGAATCACTTATTTGACACAATAAAAAGGAATCTCTAATGAAAGGATTGCAAAAAATTGAAGAATATGAAGAAGCAATGCAATTTTTCCAAAGCATAAAAAGTTTGTATTGCGTTTGAAACTCATAGGTGACCATTATAAAGTGTATGATGGGAAATTTATCTGTTCAATCTTTTTTGTTACATTAAACTTTGCAGAACGTATACACTATATGTTCTTTGTTTAAATAAATGGAAGAGTACTGAAGTAACTTTTCCTCTGGACCACTTCAACTAATGGTCAGAACAAAGTTTTCTGTCACCACACTAGTCAGAGTTTATATAACTGTATTTGAGTAATTGAAAGCATTTGATAGCTTAGATTGTTTTGAGTTATTTTTATACCTGTTTCTCTTTGTTTGGGTTCAAAATAATGATATCCTTGTCTGTAAACATTGGAGGCAAATCCCTTGTGCTGCTCTTGAATTTGCTGGAGGAGTGGCACTGAAAAATGTTTTGCTGTCTTTGCTTTTATAAAATAAAGTAAGGAAGTAAAAGAGAAAGCCTAAATCTTCGTGACAATGTCGCACTCACATATGCCCCAGGGACAAAGTTAACTCAAAGCAGTGAGAATAAAAGGCCATGACATCAGACTGTCTGTCAGTTACTTAGACCAGAGCTCCAATGCCTTTGAAGTCTATCAAGCTAAAGGAAGTGTCAGGGAAGGCATTCTTCCACTATGCAGATAGCCAGAGCAAAATCAGCTGGACGGGCGACACTCCATTTCAGTTGTAACTGGCTCAATACTTGAATAGCATCTAGTATTCTTTGAATGGGTCTTCCGTCTCCTGCTCTTCCAAACTTCACCAAATCTTCCCTCTGCTGCTCACTCCTTGGAGACCAGCCAACTCATGCAACAGCTGCTCAGGAGTTCAGTAGTTTTAGGGATGTAGAATGGCAGTCAGTTAAAGGAGAGAATCCCTTGTGTCCTTCCCTGCTACATTGAATAGGAATGGAGCACTGCTTCCGATGAGCCACCTCTCTTGTGCAGGAGATTACCCTGGGAATGGAAGATTTTAGGATACTTCTTCAACTCTCATCCAGTCCTCCCTCCAAGGGGATCACAAGTTTTTCAAGTCATGAGAATACCTGTTAAGCAGCAGAAGGAACATTTTCTAAGTTCATGTAGCATGTTGATATTTGAACTATATCAATTAAAATCTATGATCCAGAAATGAACAATAATTAGTTTCAAGCTGTATCATGTTTTCCAATCTTTCAACCATTTGTAAGTGAATGCATCTAATATCTCATGGAAAAGTATACAAGTTGAACATCAGCATTTAATAAATAGCTGAATAAAATGTACCCACTGATCATAGTTTGAAGTGCCCACTTACTTTTTATTTCACTTATGATCACGTCATATTTTTCTCCAACATTCTTTGTTGATAGTTACCGTATATACTCGAGTATAAGCCAACCCGAATATAAGCCGAGGTACCTAACTTTACCTATGAAAACTGGAAAAACTTATTGACTCGAGT
>JANHGC010007751.1:113748-128002 GCA_027560395.1 Boaedon fuliginosus
ATAAGCCGAGGGTGACTTTTTCAGCATATTTTGGGTGCTGAAAAACTAGGCTTATACTCGAGTATATACAGTATATTGGAACTAAGAATTCAGTGTAATGTTGGTTTATTTTATTTTTTACTTTCAGTAACTTTCAGTACTTTCAGTTACTTTCAGTAACTCTAGGCAGCTTTCAGTTGACTTTTTTAAAATTAAAAATTCATCCAATAATTGGTTTGTATCACATTAAAATAAAGAACAATACAAATGTCTCTAAGCATGCAATTCTGGTCTAAATTCACACTCCCTCCCCAAAGCCGTGTAGTGCGCATACCTTCCCCCCCACATAAAATCAACCAGATTTGATTGTTGATATTGGTGTCAGTTGTACTGTATTACCCAATTTAGAAACTTGAATTGTTATCTAAATGCAGCCTTTAAAAGGTTTGGGTGTAGCTGCATGAAAGATGTGCTATAAACAGTGCCCAATTTTCCAATTCTTAAAATAAATGGTCCACTTGTGAAGATTTGGGAATGACTTTTATCAATGTCTTTTGGCATGTCTTACATGCATAGGATGGCATGCAGCAAGTCCTGCCATTTTCTGCACATGCATTCATCAACATGGCCTTCCTTATTTTCCTCCTTTCCACCTATGTTGGGACCACAACATTCTCAGCCAGCATTACCTTTATCCGTGCTAGTTAAGAACTCTGTAAGTTGTAAAGCCAACAAGGCAGTGCATTAGAAAAAGTGGTAGTAGAAAATCTCTAGTCCCCTCCATCACAAAGCAATATGTTTAACAACTTTCCTATAGATGGAATTCTTTTTACATTAGGCATGGACCCTGAGAGCTTTTCCACACAGGATCAACACAATCACAATCAATTTGTGTAGTCCATAGATGGTTGTCTCTCCCTTCTGGACTATGGAAGTGTAACGTGTTGGTGAGAGAGCATAAATTGCTACCAGATAAAAAACTAAGCAATTATCTTTTTGTTTTCTTTTTTTTAATTTCCATTAATTTTTGAGTAAATCCCATTAATGGGACTAACTTCTGGACAGATGTTTGTAGATTTCAAACATATTTGTAGGCCTTGAAAACTCACACAAGTTCTTTTTTTCCTCCAGCCAAACTGATATACCATGAGACTCTTCTGCTGTCAGCACTAGTTCTACTTCTTCAGCTTAGCTTTTTAGAGTCTGTGAACTTGATTCAGAGAGTTTTCATGAGGCAATATGGGAAAGCATAACTAAACTTTTATATAGCCTGGAGCCTTTTCAAAAAAAGCCCTTCCCAAATCTGCAGTATGTTAGGGGAGTTCTGTTCCCCAAAGTAATGTTGCTGTTATGCATTCCTGGCTCAAAGTTCTTTTTAACTGGGTCTTGGGGAGGTATGCATAAACAGTGTGACATTATTTTAGTCAGCAGGAATTAAATATTGAAATCAATTATAGCTTCTTTCTGACTGCAGAAGTCAGTCCACAGTGAGCTGACTAAAAAAAAACCCCTTGCCTTGTTTTGCTGTCTTTGTGTGCAGAGACTAAGCTACATAAAAATACAATGGGCAGGAGCTTCCATTTTTCATTCTCTTCTCTCGTACAAATTACTGAGTGGGTAGGGGGGAAGAAGCCTTCAGCTCATTCATTCTTTGCATTGCTGGAAATCAATCCTCCCATGGACCTTTTATTATTTTGCCTCAGGATATGTTTTCAGAAAGAATGTATCAGAAAAAAACACATTTTTGCTTTCCAAAATTGGGGAGGAACAGATTGTAGTTTCTGTAATGGGATGCTATCTGATTCTGACCCATCCACTTGTCTCAATTCATTTGTATTCCTCAGAGCAAGCAAAACACAACTGTACCTCTTGCATTCTAGCTATTGATTCTAAGGGAAGCAGATATCTAGAAGCGAATATGGGTGATCATCACCATATCTCATCCATTATCTCTCTGTAGAATTTAAATTGAGAGCACTAGCTTTGAACATCCTGATTCATATTATTTGAAATACCTCCTCATTTAAATGAAACCATTTGGGTCTGGTGATCAGTTTTAGAGCTCTTAGTTACTAGTGCAAGATGGGACAGCCTTGCATTTAACTATTCACAAGATAGCCTCAATTTATTAGACCAGTACCATGAGATGGATGAGTGGGCTAAGAACAAAGAGCTGCAACTTTCAGTTCTCTGCTTTTCATCTATCCCTCTGCTGCAAAAGAATGAAGATGATGCCTCATTTTTTTAAATCTCCATCACTATCAATTTAGTGGAAATGATTTGTTGTTGTTGTTGTTGTTGCTACTATTGTTTTTGCTATAATTGAGTAGTTTAGATTTTAATGCTGACCATCTAGTAAATAAAGTAATTTTGTAGATTAATTTTTAGAGTTTTTGGCAACTTTAAAGTATGTGGTATGTGGACTTCAACTCCCAGGGTTGTTGCCCAACCAGCATGCTAGATGGGGAATTCTGGAAACTGAAGTCCACATATCTTAAAGTTGCCAAAGTTGACAAACACTGTTTTAAACCATGAATTAATTTGGCACCTGGAATGTAAACATTTCACATGTGTTTCTCTTCTGTAGTTTAAACATGCTTCTTAATCCCAAAAAGCGATTTATTGAATTTACTATTGATTCTTATATTGGCTTGAACATGAGATATTACATCATCTACCGTGGAATTCCTACAGTTCCAAAAATATAAAATTCAGAACTTTATCTTTCTTCACAAGAGAAAATAATAACTATTCAGGCGTGTAAGACAAAGTAGATTAATATATTTCCAGCTTTATTTATATTGGTACTTTTCCCTATGCCTGTATGTACAACAGTGAATAAAAATACTTTGAATGAAGGCAGATATAAGTGTCCCAGGATAACTTTGCAGGATCCAATCTGGGTCTGTCACTATTGCACATTCTGGTTGAGAGAAGTTCCCTGAGAATGGGCTCCAGCATGAGTCTGAAAGCTTGGAAGACTAAATCTCTGGTCCTGATGACTGTCCCAGATTGATCCTGCAAAAATACTCTTTTCAGAAGATATCTTAGAAATTGTCATAGGTTCTGCAAAGAATCCAGCCAGATTAGAAGGTTTACACTCCCTTCTATAGCGACCAAAATACTTATTTGGATATTAAATATTTAGGAGTTTAAATTACCACTAAGCTTAAATTTGATATAAATGTTGGGGTTACAATATTGCTGCCCTCTTATTATTAGTTAATACTAAAAATGAATCAGGGTAATTTTTAATTAGAAAAGCAAAGGACTACATTGAATCTTATATGCAATATCTATATGCACTGGTCCTGAGGCTCTAGCAAACTTACATACTTATAAATTAGCTCAAATTAATCACTTGTTTTGTGATGAAGTTAAACAGATGCATTTCATGCCTTGTCTCTTCCAGACAACTTTTTTTTTTCAAATAAACACAAAACAAATTTTAGTTTGTTACAGTAATCTCTGGCCCAGGCTCAGATCTTAATTACTTCTTTTTTATTTCATAATCAGATTAATTATTTGATAATGCAAATATAATATTGCACTTAATAAAGAACCATGTTGAGGAACCCAACTTTAAACTGAACCCAAATTCTGCTTCTATAAAAAGCCACAGGGCAGCTTTATGAATGGAGTGAGTGAGGGATATCTGCCCTTTTTTCTTTTGACTGTCAATTTATTATGGTAAGAACAGCCTACATTTCACATTGGGCAGTACTGGAATAACACATCATGTCCTCCTCTTCCTCTTGATAAATTACTTTATGCTGGTTTGTAATGGCCCTGCTCAGCTTTCTAGAGTTATGCTAAAAAATGCTGGATTAAGCAAATATAAAATATTATCTCTATACCTATTAAACACCTGACAGAGGAAGTAAGGTAGGGTTGTTTTATATGACAAGAAGGAGAGATTCATTGTACAATGTCTTTTTTTTTTTTTAAAAAAGAGCAGTTTCTATGGACAGCTGTGTCAAAGGTACGATGCAATCATTTTAGAAGAAGCTATTGTCAAATGCCTGGAAATAAGTAATTGCAATTATATAAATATTTGCACATTTATGAACAAAATACAAGATATTTGGAATGACAATGATATGTAGTTCAAGAGCAAAAGAGATAGCAAACACATAACCTTCGAAAATAGTTGCTGGTATTCTGTCTCATAATGGAAAAGTAAATAATACTTCTGCCTTTGCTGAGTTCCTGCAAAGCTGCATTCTTAATTTTTTTCTGACCTATTATAGCATAGATCCTCAAACTACAGCCCACAGGCAAGATATGCCCCGCTGACATAATCTATCTGGACCGCACAGTGGTGGTATTAAGCTCCACCCCTCACCTCCCAGCCACTCCTTGCGTGGCTGGCTTTTTCCACCATCCTCATCGCCCCTCCTCCAGCCGTTTGGCCTTATTATGTACCTTGAAGAATGTAGTCACACTTCTGCATACCTCCACTCATAGCTGCTCATGCACTTCTGCTCACCGCTGCTTGCACAGGTAAAGCTGAAGGGTGTAGGCCAGCTGGCCAGTGGGTGGGGGTGATACTGGCGGCTGGTGGACTGATGCACATGGGGAGAGAGTGGAGAGTGTGGGAGAGCATGGCTTTGGAGCCCTTTCCAGAAGCTGCCCTGCCAAAGTAGGGAGAAAGGAGAGTGTGCTTGTGGCAGATTGTGGTTTTGGAGCCCTTTCTAAGTGTTTGCAGAGGCTCCCCTGCCAAAGTGGGGAGAGAGGAGAGTGTGCCTGTGGCAGATTGTGGTTTTGGAGCCCTTTCTAAGTGTTTGCAGAGGCTCCCCTGCCAAAGTGGGAAGAGAAGGGAGTGTGCACTTGCACTCCTTCCCAGAACCTTCTTCCCTCTTTCCTCCCTCCCCAATGGAGAAAAGAGCATTGAGTGCATGCTCTCCGCACTTTGGCAGGGCAGCTTCTGTAAAAGTTCCAACCAGTTGATCTTGTCCTCCCCACCACCCAGTATCAGTTCACGGGTTCTTCCTTTCCCCTCAGAGATAGAAAGTGAGTGAGTGAGTGAATGAGTGAATGAGGGAGGGATGGAGGGAGAGAGAGAGAGAGAGAGAGACTTGTTGATTGTAAACTTCTTGGGGCTGAGCATTGCTGCAAAACTGAGTTTCCTGAAGTGGACCATTAGACTAGACTCCTAAACAACTTAAAAAAACAATCTAATAAAAAGAAAACTCAACCAAAAGAGCAACATGCAAATAAAACACCCCCCAGGAGCAAAACAAATTAAACTATCACATCCAAACTTTAATTTTTAACTCTTTGCTTGAAAGAGACTCTCAGGAGTGCAGTGTGTGTCAGGTGGGGGCGGGATGGGTGGTTAGTTGCAGTCTTAATTGCTGCACTTCTCAGTCTGGTTTATTGTGTGGTGTATTGTGTATTGTCGGAAACATATGATCAGGAGTTATTTTGAAGGAAATCTGGTTCGTTTTATTCTTTTTTTAATGGACTATTTTAAGGAGCCTGAAGTTGCTGTTGTAATGAAGTTAGGAAAGAAAGTTTGCACTCTTTTTTCCTTAGGGAGGGGGCGTGTCTTATTAAGTAAATAGATTCCTTGGGTTGAGCAAGTACAGCTTAGGAAGGACAAAGGCAAAATGGACTGCTAAATTGGCCATGCCCACCCAGTGATATGACTACCCAGCCATGCCCAGGCAGCCACATGACCAACTAGCCATGCCCCCCCCCCAGCTAGTCCAGCCCCCCAACAGTCTGAGGGACCATGAATCGCCCCCTGTTAAAAAAGTTTGAGGTCCCCTGTATTATAGTTTCAGATACTATTCTCAGAAAAATAAAACTTTTCTAGCTTTGCTATGGAGAAGGCCAAGAGAGTAAAGAAAATTATAGTGTACTAGAAAGCCAGACTTATCTAGATATATAAAAATGGATGTGCGTGTATGTGGATGTTCCAGCATAACTCTGGAAAGCCTCAAGCAATTTCAACCAAACTTGGTACACAGATGACTTACCCTCTGGAAACAAATATTGTGGTGGTAAGACACCCCTAACTCCCCTCAGGTTGTGTGTTCTGAACCTTCAGGGTGTGTGTTCTGTGAAGATACAACCTAAGGGCAGTGGAGTTGCCATGGTAATGGCTTCACAGTACTCTACAAGGGGGTGTTTGTAACAGGGCCTGCCTGCACCACTATGAGACCAACGTGATGTATGTCATGCAGAGACAACATTTCTTGATGCTTCTGGGGGCACAGGGAAAGCATTTTTAACTAATTTAATTGTCACCAAAATCAGGGCTCAGGGAGAAGTTACTCTTGCCATCAGCTCTTCAGGAATTGTGGAGACATTAATGGAAGGAGGTAGGACAGCTATTGCCACTTCACATCACCATTCCTGTCGAATACAGGATTGGGATAAATAAATACCCAGGCAATGCCAGGTTATCAGCTAGTGTTTAATAAAAGTGCTGAACTAATACTGAAAACACCCAGGTTGTAGTCCACAGAACATCACCAAGTGATTTTGGGCTAGTTATTGTATTATCAAATCACCTCACAGAGTTGCTGTAGAGAAAATTAGAGAAGGAAACATTTCCTTGAATTCCTGGAGGAAAAATGAGATACAAGATAAAAGGAGAGGAAAAACACATTTCTGTATTATACTGAAGATAATGGAAGAAGTATACATTTTGGAAAAGTTGTATTTTGGTGTAACATACTTGTTCTGGAACATAACGGTATGATCAATAGAAATAGTTTTTATAGAAGATTCTCTCATGAATCGTAAAGTATAGTGTGGTGATTAAGGCACCAAGCTAGAAGACAGGATAAAAATAATCTTAAAAATTATTTCTTATTAAATCACTCTAGGAAGAATAAATAATAACCTGCCTCAAATTAAAAGTGAAAGCTTCTTTCTTTTGTGTCCATAGTTTCTAAAAGACTTCTATTTGGGGAAACATCCTGAGCATGTAGAACTCTGCAGAGATTTGCATGAAACCTGCATATTCCTAAAATACATGCAAAAAAGCATGCATTTGGGGAAGTACATGAGACAGGTCTGCAGATTTTCATTCAGACATTTTCATTTAAAAATTGAAAGAGAAATGGGAAGGAAGCCTCTTTAAATTTTTAAAAATGGGAGACAGATAAAACTTGTGTATCTAATAACCTACACTGAGCTGTGTCTTGCCTCTAGACAGCCTCTGGAATCTTTAATGGATTGGCAGTTTAATCTCATATAGAAAATAAAAATGATGTTTGAACAGTGTTCCAAATTTCTGATGGAAAAGGGGAGAAATGGAGATTCAAAAGACAAAGAAAGATGAGCGTTATGTGGCCCAAATATTTCTCAGATATTTCTCCTGAAAGGCATATTCTTATGTAGAACTTGGCACAGGCCCCAGTGCTGTGTGCTTCAGCGCCCCTGAGGAAAAACTCCCTTCAAAATGTTTCAGGCTATTCAAAATGTTTCATTTTTTATGCATCTTTGAGAGTCCTCTCATGCAAAGTTGCAGCTTTCCCCTTATCTGGCCTGGAGATAGCCAAGGGCCAATTCACACAACCACTTCTCTTCTGTCATTAAATACAAATAGAGATGCGGATCAGCTATGAGCAAACATGTCATTCCAAAACCATTTACATACATATATTATGAAGTCTATAATGATTCTATATTTATTTAATTATTATAATTCTTGTTTAATGTTCATTCATGCTTCTTTAAAAAAAAACCAAGCACAAACGTTGTTGCTGCTCTTGTTGTTTTTTCCTTTGCCTTTAAAGGACAAAGGCCAGACATTTCTCCCTCTGAGGAAAAGCCAGAAGATGGCATTGGTGAAGTGTCAAAAATAATTAAGAAGAATTCTACTGTTCAGCCTTACAGAAGAAATCTATCTTTTTGAAAGGAAAAAAACACAGATAAGGGAAATGAGGTGACAGCTTATTTGGTGATATTTACAGTTGAATGTGACGTCAATTGGAAGGGTAGTGCAGATCAATTTTAATGACAGGCAACTAAGAATGCTTATTGATTTGGAGGCCAGCTAGTGCACAAATGGCAATGACCATTAATATACCAGCACCAGGGCCATTTTCATGCCACAGGCCCATAATTCGTATTGGTTAAAAAGGAAATGGCTTAAGGAAGAATTCAGATTTCTCTATTTTGCTTTTGGAATATTGCATATCATCTTTAGTGAGTGTTTCTTTACAAATTCAACAAGAAGGCCTCTTGTATTATGGCTTGTTTACAAAAATAGTTTCTCTTTCAGATGTAGGGGTAGGATGGCATAGGACTGAAGAGGTTTGAGCTGAAATTGTACTTAAGACATAAAATTTAGTAGGTTGATATTAAATTTAATACTACCACTCACATTATTGTAAGGAAGAATTGTGCAACAGAGTCTAACTATATATTTTGTCTTGTGTGTCTAGGTGGAAAGTTGGTATGTCATCGTCATCATCATCAAGGGAAAGTTATCCCAAGAATTTTAAGCATCTCTGTTTAAAATAAGAAAATGTTGAAACAGGAAGATATGTAACCAATGTTCTATAAAAACTTCAGTGTTGGGTAAAATAACTGCTTGGATAGTTGCAACTGAAATTCTATACTTTCAGTCAAGGCTTTCTGCCCTATTTTTATCTGAGTCAATAGATTATGTTGGCTCATAATGGAAGATCCAGCACAGTATATAAAAACTATCATATACATATCTATCTCAAGCATTTAAGTTAGGGAAGAAGTGAACCTGCGATCCAGTAAATATTCCATTTGACACTAAGTTCCAGAGTTAGGAAACTACAAAGTTGCAAATTCTCTTCTGTTGCACCAAACCGATGATTGAATCAACATTTAGAAATACTGAAATTGTTTTTGTTTTCTTTACATGTATTATTTCTTCCTTAAGCTAAGTATCTGAATTTGCCTGTTTTCCCCCCTCATGATATATGGGGGAAACAACTCGCAGAAAGTCACTCCTACTTGTGCATGCCAACCTTCCTCGTTTATCAGCAGGAAGACTCAAGGAATCAAGGAAGCCCCCATTGGCACTTGCATAACATCTATCCAACAACTTTAACATTGATTCCCAATGGAAAACCAAATGGGTTGCTGAACACCCAGTCATAGGAAGACATATAAAATGATCCCACAAAAAAGGTGCCAGGCTTTGAACTACCACATCAGCGATGGACAATCCTGAATAGGATTCGTACCTCACATGGCATCTGCCAGGAGTCTTTATAAATGGGGCATAGTGTTGTCCCCTCAATTTGACTGTGGAGTCCCATGTCAAACAGTAGATCACATCGTGATCTCCTGCAAGCATATACTGGTCTAGTATCTGACTTTTTTTTAATATAAATGATGCTGGGCTTCAATGGTTAGATGGTTAAACATTGTTATTTGAACACAATCCTTTTAACATGTATATTTTATTGGCTTCTACTATTCTAGAGGAAATGTTATTATATATTGCTAGTCCATGTATGATATGCCACATGCTAAATAAATAAGTAATGTGTGGGAAAGAATTTTGTATAAATTAGTCAATATGTTCTGTGCTGAATTTATATGGTTAATTTTGCCATTGTTGCATATTTCCCAAGTTTGGTTTCCCAATCTGATATTGTCAGCAAAGTGTATCTTTTCCAACATCAAGCCAAATTAGTTCTTATGACCATCAGCATTTACCTTAATAAATATTTTGTATTTGTTCTATAACAATTTCTTCTAAGGAAAACAAAAAACTGATTTATGAAACAACTCAAAATAAATCAGTCTGCTCTTCAAGCATCAGATCTACCTGTGGTTGTGGAAACTAAAGCCAGACAGAATCACCTATTCAAAGCAGTACACTTACCCTCCACCATTTCCATACGAGATAGATGGTGGACAGAAGCAGAAGAATAAGAGATAAAAGGGCTTGTGCCCATTAGTACTAGGTTTTAACCAAGAAATAACCAGCATATTTTCTTTCTGTTTCTTCAGAGCAGTTTTCAGACGGGAACAAATACAATGGAAATTTCTTGAAAAAAAAAATGTCTTAGTCATTAAACATTCTAATACTGGTGTCTGTCCAGAAAATTTCAAGTAACCTACCTAACGTTTTCAGGAACAATCTAGGTCCAAGTTTCCATATATCCCCCAAACATCAAAGTAGAAAGAAAATTGATTTTTTTTCATTAGTTTGGGTTTGAAATAATGCACACAGAAATCAAAATGGTACGAGGTTAGTTTTTGAGGTGAGATTGGAACCACATTTTTTATCCCCATCAGAGTACATGTTAGTTTATATTACTTTAAAGATGAAGTCAAACCAAAAGACAGGATTCCAAGCTACCCATGCTTCTCCAACAATAAGACCGAGTCTTATTTTCTTTTAGAGTAGAAAATAAATACTTGGCCTTATTTTTGAGGAGGGCCTTACTTTTTTTGAGGGAGGAGAAGAACGTACGATCGGATGGGGATACAGGGATCCTGGGCACATAAAGGCCACAAAAATCCCTGGTCTTAGGGGTAATATTAGGACCACCCCAAAAAAATTAGGGTTGGGCTTATTATTGGGATGGGTCATGTTTTCTGAGAAACAGGGTAGGTTGATGGATTGTGTGCATCATGTTTTATGTTATATATGAGCCATTCAGAGTTTTATAAATGAAAAAGGAGCAATATAATGATAGTTTATATCATATAAGCAATAGTTCTATCATTTATCACTTATGAATCATCAATTTATATTGAAAAGGGTAAATGATTAAAAAGTTATGCAGGTCTTTCCTGCATTCGTTCTCATCTCATATAGACAGATTCTTATTTATTATATTTTTAAACAATTCTTCTATTTTCTCAACACAGTACTTTAAAAAATATATTCAGTTATTTCTGCTTTTGATAAACTTTATAATACCATTTTTTTTGGTTCAAATTGATATATTCATTCATTTTTCACTGCTTTTGAATTAATTTGCCCTGACTGCTTTTACCCACTCTCAATTAATGTATTAATTTACAATACATTAATTAATTCCCTCCTGACAACTGTTATAGGGGCCTCACAACTCATATTAATGGTGGACTGCCCATTCTAATTAAAATCAATACATAGACCTTAATGCATTTACTCCTATCTTTACCACAAAACTACTGTACCACGAAGAAGCCATTTAATCACAGAACTGGGGCAATATGACTGATTTTAACATTGGATAGCTAGTATGCATGACCAAGAATTAATTATCAGCATAACATGTAGTATGAAAAGATAAGAAATAGTTTTGAATGAGAAAACTGTTTGCAGTCGTTTTAAAGACTTAATCCAGAAGCTGTTGTTTAATCCAAAAAGATGTAGAAGGTTTTTTCCCCTTGTGACAGGTGCCTTCTACCTATTGTTTAACCTTTATTTCACTTGTTCCTTTTCTAAGGTCACAAGGACTTTTTTCTCCCTGAAGGAATTGCTATGTAAGAATGGGAGAAATTGAGATGATTCTAAATACTTTTGTTTTATGTTATCCTTTTTAGGATGCTATTACGGTTATATTGAATGCATGTTGATAGTAGTTATTATTGTTTGAGAATATTTGAAATATTGTGTTGTATTGTGTGTTTTGTTGCAAGCCACTTAAGAATGACATAATTGAAGCAATATAGAAGCAGTAATAAATAAATAAATAAATAAATAAATAAATAAATAATAGTTAATATTTTACATTTAAATTATTTAAGAACTTTCAAAAGAGCAATTTTTAGACCTAGTGGTTCTTTTAAAATCTATCAATAAGATCTAGACCTTCACTTTTTGAACTCTTGGATTCTCTTCCTTATATCTGATCATGCAGGGTTATCTGCTTTAATCCTTGTCCCCCCCCTCCCCGCTTTTATCTTAGATCCGCCTCATATAACATTTTGCAATGTAATTTCTGTTGTTATCAGCTTTCTAAATGAAAGTATGTAATAATTTGGAAAATAAACCTTCAAAGAGTAGAATTTTATCATTGAACATCAAATTTCTACAATGAGTCCATTAAGGAGAGTTGTATCAAGTGATCCTAAGTGTTAATTCCATCTTATTTATATAAATACTATCCTTCATTTAGTACTATACAGGGAGCAATGGCATAGTAAATCTGAAGACCAGTTCAGTGAGATATACTAAGGTAAGAAATCAACTTCTTAGACTTAGGACTCTCCTGAGCTTTTCCTTTTTAATCAGACTATTGATTTTCCTCCACATTCATTGCCTAAAACTTGATCACTGATACACTTTTTCATTTTTATACAATGAAACACTTGGGAAAGCTCCATAAAATGCTTTGGAAATGCCCATTGAAAACACAAATCTACCATTTTTTATTTGAGAAAAAAAAATCTCCTGTCTCATTGGTAAACTCAGAATTGAGAATTACATTGATGTGACATTTATGAGTTCTTTTATGTCGCTGTTTACTACTGCAACCCTCACAAAACAGAGGGGCCTTGCAATTTAAAATGTTTGGTTCATTTGCTTTCTGATATAAAAATGTTAAAAGTTACACTCCAAGAGACTTGTGCTGAAGCAAAAGTGTTATGGAATTCTATATTTATAAATGACTTTTGCTTTCCCTAACAGTGGCTCTTAACTTTTAACAGAATTGTTCCTGCTTTTCAGTCACCTCTCTGTGGACAGATGAAGAGTGTAATAGATGTGTGATATCAACATCATTCCAGCTCTCAGAAAAAGTGAGACAATAATTTATTAGTTTATCACATCTTTGTTTCACCTCCTTACAACATAAGGCTGCCCATTTTACTCATTATAACAATCCTATGAGGAGATACTGTTTGCTCTAGGCCATCCATTGACCTTTATGATGAAAAAGTGCTCTGACCACAAGTTCCTTTGGGTTAATTTATTTACTATGCCATCGTGGCTAATCGCAGACATATGCGTGCCTAGATATATGCATGATCACAAAGTAAATTACTAGGTGATCATTTCAGCACATAATCTAGAGATTATATGCATCATGAAGGGAATGTACTGAATATGTTTTCATAACAAAATAACTATGGTTGTAAAGAATATCTGAGGCAAGTGCACCTGGTTTATGGGCTGCACCAGGCTTTCGTGTATGTGAAAGGCCACAGTTAAAATATAAGCCTAGAAGATGAAAAGGTGAGATTTATATATGCCATTTCTTGATTATATCCTTCAAACACCAGGCATCTCGAGGAAATTTACAAATAAAATTATATAAAAATTAAAAACTGTAAACACAATTACTTAAAATTCAGAATATCACATCCAATTGAATAAATAGCAAAGTATAGAGGTTAACTTTTTAAAACCTGACAGAAAAATCAAGTTTTAACTGCTTCCTGAAAGATTACTGAAGTGGAGCTATCCAGATTTTGAACAGAACACATTCTAGAGATGCACAAATAAGCAAAATGTCCAGATGTCTAGATCTTGTTTCTGCAGGGCTTATGACACCCATATTGTGGCATGCTATTAAAATGCACATGTGGATATAATGTTTAAACAAAAGCTAGCAGAATTTCCACAAGACAGGAAAAGCCCCTGTTATTTTTACCCTCTACACATTTATACCTTTCCCTGGGAGACTTCTGGTTGATATGGATGATGTGCTGAATTTACAATTTCTGTCATCTGTCAGTTTAAGCAGCTAGCTCTTCATCTTTTGCTTTCTTAACTGCTGAATTGGTAAACTGAAAATTCACTTTCTTCTTTAAATTACTTCTTTGTGATGAAAAATTATGGTTCTAAAGTTGAGAAGCAGATGAAGCAAGAACCACATCCCTGGAATGCCTCAAGGAGGATAGCGTCTTAGAGCTAAAGATGTGAAAGCAATTTCTCACATGGTTACAGGCAAACAGCCTGCTACCACTAGTCCATTATCAAAACATAGTAAAAAAAGATAAAGGTGCCTCCATAGATTTTAATGACCAACTTTAGAGGGTAGTCCTCATCTCCGTTTCTTAAGCTAAAGAGCCAGCATTGTCTGAATACATTTCTGCAGTTATGTAGCCATATGGCAAAACATGGAATACCTGACCACAATCCTGCATGGTTATATATGGTACCTATTCAGTGGTGATATTCTAACCAGTTCGCATAATTACTGGGGTTTGCTGAACCAGAAATAGTATCCCTGGCTGGCCCCGCCTACCTGCCCCTTTCCAGAAGCGCTGACTGAGCAAGGTATGCTCTGAGGCAGCGCATGGTCTCCGCAGCCTCACAGCCAGTTAAAACATGCCACCTGCAAGGTAATGGGGGGGTAGTGGTTTCAGTGGCACAAGGCCTGGC
>JANHGC010007751.1:183177-193714 GCA_027560395.1 Boaedon fuliginosus
GAAATTTTTATTGTATAGGCACTGTTTTTAGATGTATTGTTTTTGGCTGCCTCGAGTTCCCCTTTTGGGTGAAGAGACGCGGGGTATAAATCTAAATTATTATTAATTATTATTATTATTTGCTATCTCCTATCTATATTTTGAATACAATTAATAATGCCTTATAAATCTAATTCTATTCATAAATCTATTCAGACTATAATATATAACAGTGTTGTTGTTTCAGGAATCATACAATTCATTAAAATATATTTGATTGGCATCTTTGCCTAAATTTGGTCTTTGGTCTAATTTTTTAATTTATTTTATACACTTATTAATTAATTGTGAATATCTACACTAATTTTCTTCTTTCTTTCTTTTACTAAGATACCTGCTTGAATGCCAGCAATATATTAGAACTAGACTCTTAGCCTTATATATGTGTGTGTTATCCACTAAGCCATGTATTATTTTGTTTTGCTATGACCCATCTTGATGTAATCTTCCTTCATTGTTGATTTCTCAGATATCTGGGTTAGTTCATTTGGCAGTGATAATTGATTTTGTTTTTGTTATTACACAGTTTTCAGAATACAGGGTCATAGTGCCCTATATGAAAGAGAATGTCCAATGTGTAGCAGGTTGTCAGGTTGACAGGTTAGTTTGAGTTTTATTCTAAATTCTAAATTCTATAAGATAACATCACTGCTGATTTTCTGAATCAAAGCTAGAATTTGTGAACTGACTATGATTAAATCAATCTTGCTGTAAAGGGGAAGTTATTTCAGAACACTTCCTTTCTTAAAAAGCAAGGCTGGAGAGATCTCTTACAGAGATCATATTCTTACTCTGTTTTTGTTTAGCCATCATCTGCTGTCAAAGGTGTTCATGCAGGACTGAGCTATGAGTTGTGGCACTCCAGTAAACTATCTCCTCTGGAACATTTTTAGCAGCACTGCTTTGAAGATTTGGCCTTTAGCCTAAGAAGGTCAAAACACATTTGGGGGCTTATATTATTTGTCACCAGGGACAGTCAAGGGTAAACCTAGAAGCAGATTTCCCTTCAGAATCCACATGCATAAAATTAAAATAGCCTGACTAGTATTTGTGGAGGAGAAAAATTGTCCGAATTTTCACATGGACCTTCATGTCAGTCTAATATGCAGAAATATGATGATATTGAAGATTTTACAATTCGGGAGTAATATAGGACACACACATTAAATAGATACAGAAGCATTCTGGCACAAAATCAAGGCATCCTACCGCATTACACAGCTGTCTCTAGATGTGGCTGACCTAGTGAAAGTCACCTTACTGATTATTCAAACTGTGCAGTTACTTTGTTCGAAATAGTGGTTCAGAAAGATCTTGCAAAGACACAGCATCTAAACAGAGCTGAGAGAAGTCACCTAAAAATAGAATCCAGCAGAAATGAGATATTCAGATATAAGGTTTGTTCTGCCAGACGTGGTGAAGACTCTGCTCTCTATTACTAATGTTTGCCAATATTGTAATAACTAAATTGGTGTCTATGTATGGAATGCTGGGCAAAGGAACTATTGCCAAAATTATGATATGAGTTGATAGCAAGGGAGAATCACGCCTTTTAATCTGCTGAAAGTTTGATCACACTCTCATGGTGGCAATTATACAAATAGATTTTGGGAAGGCATATGAGGTACAAATGTTCAGCAGTAAAAAAAAAACCCAGAGGGAATAGATTTGTGTCGCTAAAATAATATCAGACTAGTATGAGTATTAGATATGTCAGGCCTGAAATTTCATGTTATGTTGGTGAAGAAGGTATAGCAGAAGATGCAAGTTGAGAGGTCTGGACATGGGATTGTTCCCAAATAAATAGAGCTGTTTATGTAGGCTGAATGCTTTGATTCAGTGGAATGTTAAAGCAAGGAGGGATAAAGCAGAACAGTTGGGATGTGTTTATTAATGTATTGTTTTAATTTGCAAACTCCCCAAGCTGATTTCTTGGATAAGAAATATCAGTCATTTTTTTTTCACTTCTCACTCTTTAATTTTCAGAAAGAATGTGTTACACTGTTAGTGCTTCTTTGAAGGCTTCATTTGGAGTGTACATTCTTTTATTTCTCAATAAATATTCTTCCTGTGGTGGTTTGGCAAATTCTCATTGTTATGTTTTCAAATAATGTAGCCTTGTACTGTATCATAGATATTGGTGGTGTGAGAATGGATCCTTTTAAGAAGTCTGCTTGTTCTTTCTCTTCTGCATGGTCTTTTTCTTAGGGGTCCCATATCCTTCTCCTTCATAAACTTCCAGTTGGTATTCTCTTCTCTCTGACCTCATTTAGGTGAGAAATTATAGATATTCAGGAAGAGCCTAATAGGATGCTTGCAGGGTTATCAACTGAAGCTGACCCCAAGAAGATATTATAAATTGGCCATTCTTCTAATCAGGAAAAGTCAGGAACTGCATTGGCGGGCTAAAAAATGTCAAGATTGTGACCTTTTTAACCTCTGTCCCATCCTGTGGATGCTCTTGGGAAAAGGATATGCTCCCTGTGCCAGACAGGATTTCATACCGCTGCTAAAGAAAGTATACAGCTTGGGATATTCAAGTATGCTGAACATGAATGATATTACTTATCTGTAAAATCCCATAAGTATTCATAAAGATATTTTATTTCCCCCCCACCTATCATCAGTATAGGATTGACATTCAATTGATATGAATTGGATTTTAACATCAACTTGATTTAGACTCATACCTGGTCATAACCAACATTGTAAGTAAGTTTCTGTAACTTAGAATACAAATAATCATGCTTAACTCCTACCAAATTTCATAACTAGATATATGTATCCCTCAAAGAACCAATATGCACATTCCTTACCAGTGTAATTTTAAATTTAATCAGATAAATAGATCAAAGTTCAGAATGCAATTTTACTAACAATTTTTGAATGTGGTTGTTATTTGCAGAACTAGATTTTCCTTGCTTCAAAAATAAAATATGGTTAATGATGATCTGGAAGTGATTAACTTTTGAAAAGAACAGTTTAAAGTATTTGATCTCCTTTTGATGAAGTGTGAACACTAGACCTTTTTCCCGGAGGTGTAATTGAGATTTGTACTTTTTTTTAGGGAAGAAGACGAGAAAGGGGATAACTGAAATGGTATTTTAGGTTCAATTCCTTCTTAAAAGAAAATATCTTTAATGGTCAAGCTGCTTCACTCCAAATTTGCTGAAATTGCTACTGACTAAGGTTCAGACCATAGTTAAACATTCACTGCAATTTTAATCATTAGTCCTATGTTCTTCTAACAATTAAAAAAAATCAAGCATCTGTTTTCATTTCCAAAATTTGAAGTGACATGGTGTTTCTTTAACTGTTTACAGTTCTTATTAAGAAGTAAACAAAAATGTAGATCCCTAAATGTTTTACTGGTCTATCAACCTTTGTAATATAAGATATTTATATTCCCTATGATTCATTAACTCTTGTTCCTGATAAAATATATCCATCAAAGAATTCATGGCTATTTTAATCCTTAACCTGAGTCTAAAATTGTGTTGAAATTAATCCAGATGTCTTCACACTTCAAAACATTTGGAATTAAACTGTCACCTCTTGTCAAGTATGTTGCACAAGTAGGGCATATTAATATACCATCAAGTTGGTATCAACTCTTGGTGACAATTTAGATAGATTTTCTCTGAAGCAGCACTCTTTGGAATGATGTTGCTTTTGGGAACAATATGGTTCCCACTTAGCTGTTTAAAACTATGAAGACCTGAGTCTTCAGCCATGTCCTCAGCAACTCACTTCAATGCATTTCCTTTCTTTTACCTTTACCTTTCATGTTTTATTTTAATTTATTTTATTGTTGTGAGCCACCCAGAATCATTGTCAGTCAAACAGCATACTAGTTTTATTAATTAATATTACTTATTATTTCCTTCAAGATGATTTATTCCCAACCTGGTCTTTCAAGTCTTCCAAAGGTGCACTGTTGCAATGATGTTGATGTAATTAATCCTCCTTGTCATTCACAATCCTTTTTTTCCAACTTTCCCAACATTACAGAGTTCTCCATAAAGCTATATTTTTGCATAATGTCCAAATTATGATCATTTCAATAAAAATTTTAGTCTCAAGTAAGACTTTTATTTCTTTATGAGTCATTTGGGTGGGTTCTTTGGGGGTTATTCAATGGCATTCTCAGTAGTCTTCTGCAGTATCAACATTCAAAGGATTTCAGTCTGTCCATTTGTCTACCTATAATTCATATATACAAACAGTTGAAAAAAGTCTAACTTTACCATTTAAACCCAATTCTTCCTGAGATTTCCTTCTATGGAGTGTGAGAAGATGGAATGCCACATGCAGCCTGGTTTCAAATCATTTAGCACTTCAAAGATTAATATGAAACCTTAAAACTGAGCTTAGTGCAAAATGGAAAAATGCTGATGTTACATAATTATAATAGACAGTCCCAATTAATACATTTGCTACCCTAGTTAATGTCTTTGGATTAAAAGCTGAAGAAGAATAAACGGATTGTTAACCATAGAAGGAAAACTAGGTAAGTAACCATACTTAATAATATCTATCCATACATATGATCCATAAATTAAGATAAGTATCCATTTATATAATTACAAATCAGGGCCATGTAATACTTTGGATGTGATTTGGAAGAGATTCTTGGCACCAAGCAATTTGCTTTATTAAAGTAACCATGGTATTTTCCAGGTTCATGCAACTTCTGCAAAAAAACCCCTACCTCTGCATGGCATTGAACAGGCCTATTACAAATACCTAACACTGTAACTGACTATTATCATAGAGAACTTCACAGGTATTCTATCTGATAATAGGATACCTTATTTCTGTGACTAGGAGCCTCATTGGGCCACTGCCCCACATGTTCTGGCACAAGTGAAGTTTTCCAGCTTTTATCTAGGAGAGCTACTTAGGTGTACTAGTTAAGGCAGCAGGTTAGAAACCAGGAAACTGGGAGTTCTAATCAGTGGGTGACTTTGGACCATCCATTCCCTCAGGAAGCAGGCAATGGGAAGCCCCTTCTAAAATCTTGTCAAGAGGACTTCCAGTTTGACATCGCTGCATGATCGGTGCAGGGGACCGGACTCCATATCTCCACATTGAATTCTTTTCGTTGGAGGGCCCACAAGGGGCTAGAGTCACCCTATGGGGTAACTCATAAGGAAGGGCACACTACTGGTTGCATAGATTGGTGGCTCTCTGTTGAACCCAGGGTTTCTTTCCTCTTTGCTGAAGATGAAGGTGAGGCAACCATCATGGCCGTCATGAAGCTGGGGCAGCCAAAGAAACCAAGACTGTGCTGGAGCGATGAGAGTGGACAGGGATTTTCAATTTTTGTTAAGGATTTCCCCAAAAGAAAATTAGTCCTGGAAAGAGACTTTAGAATATAGAAAGACTGGATGTACAAATCTTACTGGCAGGACTCTGAACAGGCATTTTAAAGTGCTGGATATTTGAGTGTTCATTGGATATTTTTATTGAATTAATTTAAAAGAAACAACTAGCAGAATAATTTCAAATTGGATTTTTAATGTTGATATTTAAGCTGAACTGCCATCTACTGGTGAATGGATATATTTCATGTTATACTCCTAGAATGATAAAGCAACCTTGGACAATTCTGATAAGAGGAGAATAACACCTGGAGGTTTGCTGTATTATTTCTGTTCTATACTTATCTACTTTATGGTGACTAGTGGATTAACCTTGAAAACCTGGAGGATATCTAATAGCATGACTTTTGAAAACTGGAACTAATTAGCAAATTTAAAAGGGATTTAAAGAATCACCTGGAAAACTCCATGGATTGTAAAAATGGAACCTATTGACTAATTGTGGGACACAACAAACTATAATTATTTTATCTCCTGATGAATAATATTAAGATCAAGTAATCTGCAGGCTTTGGGAAGTCAAAAAGAATAGATTCTACAGCAGTGATAGATTACTCATAGAACATTGAATACTACTTGGACTTTTTAAAATAAGGCAAATGGAGACACAAAAAGAAATCATGATGTTACTTCAAAACATTTATGACACGATGATGTGGAACTCCAAGGAGATAAAGGATATAATTTGAAGGACTATAAACTCAGAATATGAAGTAAAACAGACAACACAACATATAGAAAAGGAGAAAAGAAGGAGGAGATTATAAAGTTGTATGAAATAAAGTTGGAAGAACACACACTAGGAGGTAGAGAAATGGAACTGAATAAATCAAAATATATTTTTGGAAAAAAGGCAGAGGATTTGGCAGACGTATGGGTGGATTGGCAGCAAAAAATATTGGGGAGGAAAATAAAGGTCAGGTTAAATATGAAAGATGTAGACAAGGACCCAAGGGAGGAGTATGGGAGGCAAGTCAAAAAGAGAAGTGAAACTTCCAAGAGAATAAGTGATGATGGATAGGAAGGATTTTTCTTTAAAACAAAAAGAGAGATTGGGACTTTTAAAAATTAGAATAGATAAAAAAGTTAGAAATAGGGGAAATATTGTTATACATATTTTTACTTAACACATTTAAAGTGAATATTAGAGATTAAGATCAGAGTTCAAAAAAGTGTGCTATTAGGTATGCTCAAAAATAATGCTATTACTATTAGAAGGATGCACCCTAATTTTCAGCCTCTTTTAGGGGGGAAGTGTGTCTTATACTCTCCAAAATTTGGTATGTGCTCATACAGTTATGTATAACAACATTAGACCATGTAAATCTGATTAATCTAGTAGTTCTTATCATATTAATGTTACTTTTGTATCAAAATGAATGGCACTCACACACCACACAGTCCACAAAATGATATTGATGTATGTTTTAAAATTTAAAAAAAAACTTTACAAAAAATATCTTGTCAAGAAACTGTAGGGACTTGCCAAGGCAATTGTCAGGAGTCAAGACTGACTCAAAGGCACAGAGAACAAAAAAGGAATTAGTTCCCACTTGGTCAATCAGTGTAGTTTCACTGAAGACAAGAGAATTGTTCCTACTGGGCCTGAATTTAGTTCACAGTAGGATTTGCTGTAAAGCATATTATGCTACATAAAAGTGCATAAAACTTAATTGCAATCTCTACTCACACAAATTAATGTTTCACTTCTCAGTGAATTTATCACAGAACTTTAACTGCTAAAAGAATCACAGAAAAAACAACTCTGAAACCTTAAAGGATCTCCCTACCCCACTGCCCCACATTGGCTGACAGACACGTGCAGTTTTTTTTTCTTCCATGTATTAATTTTTATTATTTCATGTATTATTTGCTTTTTGTGTTGGCCCCAAAACAATTTCCACTGCAACAAGCCACATGCATAATTATTAACCCTGTCATTGGAGATTTTCTTTATAGATATATTTATATTTAAAATATGAGATATTTTGGAGATAAGAAATGCCAATCTGTTTGTATACTGTTTGGTAGTTCTAGACAAAATAAAACATGCGTGTGCATTGAGCAGGCTTACGCTCAGGTTTAGGCACCTTCACGTTAGGCTGAGAATAACCTCAGGCTAAAATCCTGGAAAATCACAGCCAATCAGTGTAGATTAATGAAGGGTAAGGTGTCACGTTTCAGATGCTGAATTACAACTTTCATCACTCTTAATCAGCCCGAGTAATGGTGAGGGATGGGTGGAAGTTGTAGTCCAGCAATGCCTGGAGGGTCATATTGCCAAACATAGACAGAACAATAGTTTCTATGTTCCTATTGTGAGTTGTTTTACAAGCTTTGCATTTGCACATAGAGATGAGAGGAAAAACCCAATTAATGTTGTGATGATATCTGCTTCATAATTTCTTCAGGCTACTTTTTTCCTCCCTGCAAGATGTTTTCTGTGCCCTGTTTCAGTAACAACCACTCATTATTGTGCACCATGTAAACCTACTGAAAGCATTACCTCATTAACTAGGATAGGATTTATCCTGGTTTGTCCTAGTTCACTGAGTCACAAAAGCTGAAAAGTCATATCTTCCTATTGATGTGGGAGCTGTAGAACTTTCCAAAATTACATTTATAATTTTTAAAAATAATAATTTTGTTAGGAATAAACTGTTGTGCTACAGTATTAATTTGAAATCAGGCTTAACAAATTAGATGTATAGTTGATATTTGAATTGCCTGATCAAATGTATCCTTATTATAGCTGACTGTGAGGGACTATATAACCCCTCCCACCATTGTCAACTGTTCCCTGGGAATTTGGTCACTAAGAGAAAAGGTTCAAAGAAAGAGAGAGCATTGCTCAGAGCTCTTTTATTCAATAAACAATTATTGAATATAGCTCAGTCTCAGTAATTTTGTGCTGCAGCAGTCTTTGGCACAATCATCACCTCTATTTTTAGTTCACACATTTTCATCAGTCAGAATAGGTCTAATATATAGGTTGGCAACATATGGCTTTAGGACAGCATATGGAGAAAGCAAGACAATGAAACAAAAGACACTTTATTCAGGTATATCAAAAGTCAAAGATTTCAGATTCCTTACATTTCAATATATTAAGATATACCCCATCAGTGATCATGAAAACTGAAAAGATAATTCCAGAAGCTTGGTGGTTTTCTTTCAGATGTTTCAATACCAAACTAGTATATTTTCTTCAAGAAAACCACCAAGCTCAAAGAGCACCCCAAAGTTCGATCCTGAGCTACAAATATTCTTTTCTATTAGTGATTCCAGAAGCATTTTTGGAATTCCTACCTCAATTCCAAGCTTACCGGTATCATTTCTTACTTTCTTTCAATTATCATACTTAGTGTGGAGCCAAAACAAACAATCAAAACCCTCTTTTGAAATATACATTAAAGGTTCTTGAAGACTACATGTTGACTTTGATTCTCTTTCTAGATTCTTATGTGATGAATTATAGGATGGAATCATAGGACGGAAAAATAAAGATATATGTAGATTGAATTTCTTTATGAAAAAGGCATACCAGTGTTAAAGGATAGACAGAGAAATATTAAAGAAAATAAAGTTCAAATAGTTTACATTATGTTACGTAATATATGTTATATATCTAATACATTGTAATAATATATATTACATATTACATGACCTGTGGTGACACAGTAGTTGGAATGCAGTATTGCAGGGTAACTCACTGCTCATTGCTAGGAGTTCAATTCTGACCTGGTCAAGGTTGATCAGCCTTCCATCCTTCCAAGGTGGGTAAAATGAGGGCCCATATTGTTGGGGGCAATATACCGATTCTGTAAACTGCTTAGAGATGTCTGGTAAAGCACAATTAAGCAGTATATAAGCCCAAGTGCTATTGTTACATAACTTGTGAATTATACAGTATAGAGTTCAAACAAGAATTGCTTTAAACACTGAAACAATCTATATATTCATGTATTCCTAATAAAGGATTTTTCTTGGTCTGGCAATCCATTGAATATACTCCAAAAATCTATTCAAATCTGTCTCTAAAAGCATTTACAAAGACCACCTTGCACCAGTGAAGATCAATTTCATATAAGGTGGCCTTTTGTCATTACTGGAAGCACTATTAACAAAAGCATGTTTAATTCATATGTGGTGTAAATACCCTCTGCAGGGGAAAAAAATCTGGCCATATGTTCTTCATTTGACATCAGATACAACAACTAATCAATTTACATCTACAATTAGTTTTGTTTTCAGTATGTCCAGACAGTCAAAAAGCAACCATTATGGTTGTTTTTTTTTTTTAAAATCTCTTGTGCTTATGGCAGCAAAAACAGAATTACCACAGAACTGGAAAACATCCTCTGGTTATATAGTTCAGCATTGGATTGAAAGGATCTGACAAATAGCATTATCTGAAAAATTAACATTTGATAGTAGATTGATAATAGAAGAGTAACTGAGATTAAAAAGAAATTGAAATGTCAGCATTCTTTGTCTATATACTACAAAAAATAGTGTTGTATTTAACTGTATGAAATGCTGCACAATAGGGCAACAGTTATTGAAAAAAGGTACCTCAGATTGGTGAAGTTATAGAATGTGTCCAAAATCTGGGATCCTTGACTCCTGAGGGAATGAAATTTTGGGAAATTGTGATTGCTTCAATGCTGTTGGCTGCTGCTATGCTGCTGGGTTGCTGCTTTGGTGACTAAAAATTAATATGATCCTCATTTTCAACATTCTGTGAAAGTTTTTTATCTTTCTCCATCCCCCATCCAGTAGCAAGGAATTGACTCATTGTGTGGCTCTTAGTAAAGTAGTGACTTTAAGACATGACCTTTTATTGCTTTGTGTTTCCTTTTTCTGGCATGCAAACATACTTTCAATCATGGTTCAGATACTCAATATGCATATATATAATGTTCCATTCTGCTATGTTTCTTCATAATAACTTATGAGGTAGTTTAACCTGAAAGTCACCAAGTGAGCTGCTCTGGCTGGATATGAAATAGTATCTAGAACTCTCTGGTGTCAGTCAAATACATTATTTATTTATTTATTTATTTATTTATTTATTTATTTATTTATTTATTTATTTATTTATTTATTTATTT
>JANHGC010007751.1:203032-215892 GCA_027560395.1 Boaedon fuliginosus
AACAGATATTCAGTTCAGTGATCATCTACCTCACAATAAGAGTTAAACTGTAAAGTAAAAGTCAGGGAATTCCTATTCTGCATCTCACATTGCATCTAACAGCACTCATTCCTGCAATGTAAATCCTAAGGGTTGCCAATTTTTATTCTGAAAAGGAAAAATGTTAAAAAAGTCAAACCAACATAGCTGCCTCAGGTTCCCCTTGACCAGGGAAGTGAAGTGGGATATAAATTTAATAAAATAAATAAAATAAATAAATACTTTCTATGTTTTCAAGGAATACAGATCCATGTGTAAACTCCAGGGATCTCGCCACCCCATCCCCCAACCTGCCCACTCCCACCCTCAACAGGCTGATAGGCCCAACCTGACTTCTCGGAAGGATACACCCCAGCCTCAACCCACTTCTGCTACTGCACTCAGCGGGGGGGGGGACTTCCTCCTGGGGCCTCTCCTACCCTCCCCACCCCAGAAACCCTTTTAAAAACCCTTTAAAAATCTCTTTGAACATACTATAGCATATCATTTCTCAGGTCCCAAATCCCATCCCTGATAAATTCTTTGGAGAAGCCTGATGGCCTTTGTCTCGACTGTGGGGATTCTTTAATGTCCCAAAGTTCTTGTTTGGTATAATGGCAAGGGAGCTTAGACACATTGATCATACTTGTCCTCATTTGTAAAGGTGAATGGTCTGTGTTGGTAAGTCCCAAAATGGTAACAGTCACTCCAAGAATTCCCAAAGTTCAGGCTCCACGTTGACTCTCTGCCCCCAGGGGGTCGATGATCGAGATGGAACTGGCCATCTCCTGTGGCAGTCACTCCGGTTGGATATACAGTTCCGGCAGTGCATACAGCCCCCAGGCCTCCTGCTCGACTGCAGCACCTCCTCCAGCTGGCTCCCCTCGCATTTCGGATTATGACTTAACTTCCTTCACAACCAAAATAAAATGATTAGTTCTTAAGGCATTTAAGGTTAGCTATACTTTTTAAGGAACATTTTGGGATATAGAATGGAATAGAATTCTTTACTGGCCATTCTTGACTGGACCCACAAGGAATTTGTCTTCAGTGCATAAGGTCTCAGTGTACATAAAAGTGGTAAATCATGATCATAGTCATCATCAAAATAGATTCATCAAAATCATAAGATACAACACTTAGTGATAGTCATAAGATATTAAATAGGCAATCAACATAATATCAGATAATATCAGATTCTCAGTCATCCAGGTCAAGGTTGTCCCAAAAGTGTTTTTTCAAAAGGCAACTGGACTCTCTGGTTTTTCTTTGAAGATGTTTCGCTTTTCATCCAAGAAGCTTCTTCAGCTCTTGAAAAAGGACTTTTGGGACACCTGAAGGTAAGTGACAAGCAGAAGATTCTGGGGGTCACACACACATTTAGATTCCACTTTTTAAAATAAATGAATATGTAAAGAATTATTTCTCTTTTGTTTGGGTGTGTTTGTGTTGAGGTCTTAAAATTGCCAAGGTTGGAGACCCCTAGTCTAGATGGCCTTCCTTATAATGGGTCATTGTGTTGCTGGCAGGACTGTATTTCTTGGTATGTCAATGGCTAGGAAGTTAACTGGCACTGTTGGAAAGGGATTTTTTTTTTCCAAAAGCTTTCTATATAGCACATTCTCAGATGAGCCTTTTTGGAAATGAGCAGCATGTAAATCCCATGCATATAGCCATACATGAGCAAGCAAGCAAGCTATCCTATTTGAGGTTTGCAGGGCATCAACAAATGTTTTAGTCCAGAGCTGTACAACACATTCAATCCTCTTTCAAAATTTCCATATAAAAGGGTGGCATGAAGGCAGAATCAAGTCTTTATCTACCCCTAACCTTTCCAGCTTAAAAGAGAGACTTCTGCCCTAAATAGTTCCAGACTCTTATCTCTGCCTATTTTTATGCTTTTACGTTGCACAATTCTGACTGGTTTTGAGTTTAAGATTAACACAGCTATCGGGTAACAGACAGATTATGTTGGCAAAGCAAATTGGAGACATGTTATTCATCTGCCTCCATTTAGAGGCTTGAGAAATTTTCTTCTGCTTCTCTATAAAATTGCATGCAGCAGATCTTCAGCAGTTTATGTGAAGCAGTTTGGCAGTGTTGCATTGGTAGAAACAGAGACGAATATTTCTGACAGCGGTGATAATAAGAATATGTCTTACTGGTTTGGCTCTTCCAAACCACATTATTTGCATCCCAGCGTGTATATTATTAAGCTGAGTCTCCCACATTCAGGAATTGTAGAAGTACCATTCTGAGTTGGACATATTTAATTAAGAATAGAGACTATAATCAATGAGATCTTTATGGCATCTTTGGAATTGCCCTGTTTAGTCTGACACCCGAAAGAGCATAAACGTTAGCACAAAACTTTACAGCCACAATTTAATTGGTTATGTATATCAACATTAAGTACATTTAGTCCCTTGACTCCCAAGACTGAAAACAGTAGCCTTTCATTATTCATACATGCATTTTTTTTCCAGTGTTCTATCATTAAAGAAAACAGAAGTCATTCATGGATCCAATTGAATGTACCGTATATATTTGAGTATAAGCTGAGTTTTTCAGCACCCAAAATGTGCTGAAAAAATCACCCTTGGCTTATACTCAAGCCAAGTTTGGGCCTATATTCACTGTGTGCTAATCTGCTCTGCAGCCCGTCAGCTGTTTATTCCTCCTAGGCTGAAAAACAGCTGAGGCAGGCTGCAGAGCCCATCAGCTGTGCTGAAACTACAGCGAATATAGGTAGGTATACGCTAGGAGTGGGTGGGAAGGCCTAAAATGCAAAAAAAAAAAAATTTTTTTTTTCAAAAATCAACCCCACCCGGTTGTTGAGGTGAAATTCAAAGGATAAGATTATATATCTGTGCTATATCTGGGGATGTGGTAGATGTGGCCCAGTTTCCCAAGGTGTGGGAGTAGAGATTAGGACCATCTCTACCTTGTTGGCCTGGCTTTGACCTGGCTTTGTCAGAGAGCCTGGAATTGACATGCCCCGCTTTGGAAGATCATTGAATATGTGTGAATGGATGGATGGTTGTGTTTGATTTTAAATTGTAATACATTCTTTTAATTGTTGTTAGCCGCCTCAAGTTCCCCTTGACCAGGAAAATGAGGTGGAGTATAAATCGAATAAACTAAACTAATCGAATAACTAAATCATCAAGAATCAAAAGATACAACACTTAGTGATAGTCATAGGTTACTAATAATACTAATAAGCAATCAAATCTAATACTCAAATACTAATAAATTGTAAAGATACAAGCAACGTGGCATAGTCGTAAGTGAGAAGAGATAGGAACTAGGAAGCGTGAGAAGAATAATAGTAATAGAGACTTGGTAATAATTTGACAGTGTTAAGGAAATTATCTAGAGTGGTAAACCATTTTTATTTGTTTGATCCATCTGATTACAGAAGCATCTGTATTTCCCTTAAAGAAACAAAATAAAAATCTGTATTTCCTATCAATTTTATAAATGTTCTATAGGTGAAACAGGATGATTTGAAATGTTCTGGAATCTCGGCTTATACTCGAGTCAATAAGTTTTTCCAGTTTTCGTAGGTAAAGTTAGGTAGCTTATATTCGGGTCAGCTTATACTCGAGTATATATGGTATCTTCCTGGGGAGCCTTCATTAAACCATATACATGTTCTGAAATATAATGGATTCACAACCAGAATGATACTTTCCATGGTTCTACAGTTCTCACTTATGAAATTTCTATAGCTCTGCATTGTTTTACTTTTAAATACTTTGATACAAGGCACTGCTAGTTTTTGGATGGGAAGATGATTGGTTAATTTATAGAACTTTATAGGACTGGTGCCCTATAATTTTTTTCTAGTGATGCTATGAATTCCAAACATTGGAGTGCTTCCTTTGCATTGTTGCAAAATGAGGAAAGAACCAATCTGAATAGTGAGTGTGACAGAGCTTTTCTCTTTTGTCAGTCAGCCAGCTACAATGGAAAAAAGTGTTTTCTTATTCCACTAAGGGTCAGTATAATTTGGGGAGGGGAGGGATGACACAGATAGTGCAGCACCATATATACCAACCTGCCTCTTTCTGATATTCTACACGCAGAAGTGGTATATAATAATGGTTGTAAGTTGTGATGGTAGTAAACTTGTGATGGACATGTAACTTGCCCAATTTTATCTTTTTTTTTTCAGAAGTTTTAAAGCAAATATGTTTATTAAGCGAACGTTACATTTGTAAAGAGAACTCATGGTTCACTATGGGCCAAATGCCAGTTTCTGACCCCCCAAAAAACCTTTATAAATTGTGATCATGTGACCACAGAATGTTGCAAATGGCTGTAAATGTAGGCTGGTTACCAAGTTCCCAAAATGCAGAAACACGACTATGAGGGTGGGGCAATCATTGGAACTGTGGAACCAGGTCATAGATAGCTTTTGAGGAATGGGATCCTTCGTAACTTTGACCAGTCATAAGCTGCTGACTTCCTGTATCTTCCTTTTTAGTAACTAAAAAGTTAAGAAGTCCATTCTTTAATAGTTCAAACTATAGCAATTTATTATTTATTATTATTTCTCCTTTACATTTTATTGTTAAATATTAAGACAAGGGGATTGTAAGATTCAGTTTAGCTCTTTTGTGGATGACTTTACATCTAGCTCAGTGCAAGATGTGCATATTAGTTAAGCATAAATAATGTTTATTTATTTATTTATTTGTTTATTTGTTTCGATTTATACCCCACCTCGGGTCAGGGGAACTCGAGGCGGCTAATGAGAGGCTTCATTCATAGGATAAAATAGATGGTGCACCAGCATTGCAGCCACTCAGAGCTGGGGCTTCTACTAAAATGGAATGGATCATGAGAAACCAGCCACTCTGAAGAGCTACAGAATCAAAAATATAAAACATGGCAATGGGGGTATTTGCAGAGGGTGAGACTGAGAAGAGGACAATAGATGTAACAATGTGCTTCTCATCCTATATGTCTTGTCAGTTTTCCACAAGGGAATAATCTAATGTGTTACATATTATATTTGCAAGCACATCCACACATTTCTTCAACAATCCTCCCCGCTTCTTTTGTTTAATGCATGTGACAAAGTAACAATCATATGAAGAAAATAGCATGTGGAAAGAAAAATGACTCAGTCATGACTATTATATAATTATCTAGCATGTTCCTTCCTTCCTTCCTTCCTTCCTTCCTTCCTTCCTTCCTTCCTTCCTTCCTTCCTTCCTTCCTTCCTTCCTTCCTTCCCTCTCCCTTAATTTCTTTTAGTATGTTTTTGCTTAATTGGCTTCAAGATCTTTTATCCTGATCATGCTTTTAAACATATTTTACATACTTATATTGCCTGTCACAAAACACAGTTCTTGTTAGTACATTGCGTGGCATTGCTTCTAGTTATGTATCCTCTCTCTGCATGCCTCTTTCACCCCTCCCTTTTTTCTTTTCCCTATTCTCCTTTGTTTTCACAGCACTCTTTCATTCCATACAATACAGCATTTCAGTTCTTGCAATAAATGCCTTCATGTGGAGCAGTTCAACTAGGAGAGAATGTTATTAGACTGTGCTCTCAGGCAGCACACCTTCACACAATCAATACACATTCAGAGCTCTGTTCATTCCCTCTTTGCTTAAATTCCCTGAAAAGTGCAAGGGAAGCAGCAGAGGGTATCATCAATCATGGGCCACAGTGACATACGCCGAAGCCTGACCAATGCTGAGATGTTTTAATAAGGCATCCATTAAAACCCTCAAATAAATTGCAATTTTAAAACAGAACATGATACAGACCAAGTTTTCCTCATCCATCTTCTGGCATGTCATGTAATGTAATTGCACTGTTAATTTATCCAAGAACTTTCTCCATACACAGTTTCATCAGCATTGCTTAATTTCCCTGAAGAGTTTTGTGTGTGTGTGTGTGTGTGTGTGTGTGTGTGTTGGCAGTGGGGGACATGCACACAAATATCGCTGCTTCAGGGGTGTAGAGTAATGTTTCTGCTTAGCATGGCATTAGCCAGAGAGCTAATCAAAGATTTGAAATGTCTGACACTTTGTCAATGGACAATTCAGCTTTGTGTTGTTGCCTTACCAACTCTAGCCTAGAGCAGCCCCCTCCGCTTGCCTTTTGCTTCCTGCCAAACTTTATGTGGTTTATGCCCCTCCAGAGTGAGGTCATTCAATGTGCCTGTGGATCTCGTCAATACCTATTGACCAATGAGTTTAGGGACCATTTAAGATCGCAAAGCATTGGCACGCAGTCCTGATTTTGGTTCTCAAGCTTAGGACATGTGTGTAGAGCTTTGACAAGGATAAGGAAAGCAAGAAGCTTGAAATCAATACCAAAGAATGAAAAAATATTTCTATAGAAGAATGTCAAAGTGATTATGCTTGCTCTCCCCTCCCTGTTTTATTTTTTAAGATCTGGAAGAGACAGAGGCAGGGGGTGTCATATAGATTTCTTTGTCTTCCATGCATAAATCTAAAAATAAGTAATGTAATTCCTCATGTAATGTTGCATCAGCAGATTTTCCACTTTTATTTATTCTTTTTTCCCCCTTAATCAATTCTTTATCTCTTTCTGCTATGGAAGAAATAGTCAGGAGGCATAAAATAAGATTCGCCATGTACATGCTGTTAAATCTGCACTGCTGCTTAAGCAATAATGCCATCTAGGCATTGGTTTAAATCTAATAAATGTCCTCTCAAGAACGTATTGAAGTCAAAAGGTATGCAGACAAAGAAAACTTAAAATCAGACAATATGGGGTATCAAAAGGCAATAAACAAAGGCAATTAAAACCAACAGCCTCTCCATGTTATCTTCCAGAATATTCAACTGTTTTTCAGTGTAGGTGTTCCAAAAGTCAAATGATAGTTCCTTGCCTTCAGTTATACACCAGAGTATATTGCCAGTAAACATTGGGTTTACAAAATATCCATTTTCAGGCAAATGTGCCTTAATTTGCACAAAAATGCAGACCAGCTCATGCAATCCTGTCTACTTTTTCTTTGAAGCTCTCCAAGAGGTGAAGCAGCCATATTTTGCTAATCTTAAAATTTGTTTCAGTAGTCATTAACATTTTCATCCAAGTGACCACACAAGAAAAGCCTTCTTCCCCTAACCATAGAAGCAATTCAGGGGAGAAAAAGAAACAACATAATGATCAGGTCCATATGGAATAGAATCATTTTTATCTTACATTTTGGAAATATCCGGAAAGTCTAAAAACAAAAATGAGACATCCATAGTTGTGGCACATTGGCCTATTAATGGTTTTCTTTGTTTTCAAGAACTTATTCCATGTGGTGTTTTGATTTCTTCTCTTTGAGCACTTTCTTGAACTGATTTATAATTCCAGCATCTCATGGTGACCTGTGCAGTGTTTTCATTAATTCAACCCCCGTTATGTAATTAAAGGCTGCTTGAATTTCTTATTGGCTTAAACTGTCTTCTTAACTCCAGTCTGTGACCCCATGTTTCTGAGATACTAAAATTGTCCAAGACGTACCATGAATAACCTTGTTTTAACCACTAAATTACCTGTGCCTGAATTCAATTTGAGGCTTAACTATAAAGACGAAAACTTCCCTCTATGTTTACATTTGGAACACAATGCATGACCTTTAAAAATCTCCTAATGTTACTACTCACCCAATGAGGTAAAACCATATGCCATTGGTAAGGGAATATAAGTACAGATTTAAGTTTATCTAGATATACGCAGACTCCTTCCATTGTATTTCTTGCCTATTGATCTCTTATTAAACATTTATTTTCCCAGTCAAATTTTTAACGCATCCATATTTTCTCCTTATAAACACTCCCCGCTCCCTTTTAATGGATCCAAAGCTTAACAAAGTCAAAGTACAAATTCCCTATAGTGACTGGCCTTTTGAAAAAATCCTTAGTATATCTGTAAATGAGCCAACATGTGTCCCTCTCCCCAACATGATATTTCTAAGCTAATCTCAGGAGAAAATTATATACATTTGATAGGATAAAACTGAAATCTTGGCCTGCAACCATTCTCATGCTAATTTTCTATCATACCTGCAGTTTTATGAAAGTCATATTTTATCTGTTTGGTTATTTGCAGTCATGTAACAGCTGAAACAGGAATATTACCACCACTCACTTTTTATAGTGGGAGTCATAGTATTTGCCTGACCCTTTTTTCCTGGTCCTATTGAATTTCCTATACAAAGGAAATGAAAATGCTTTATATTTAATAGTGGAAGCATATAAACCAGAGTTTTATTATTGCATGTACTACTGGGTGAGAACTTTTCAGGGAAAATACAGATTGCTTTATATAAGCTTAGGGGACAAGGAAAAAGGAGACATATGGATTTAACAAACGAAGCAGGAAACATTAGAAAAAACTCAGTCAAATATTGTTGCTCATTTTCTTAACATTAAACTACAGCAAATTCCACCCAGGGTTGCCAACCTCTTTTTTCTTCATTTTTTTTTTCCAAAAAAAGGTTTTTGAATACTTGCTGTCTATCAGTCTAGAAATATAAGCAAGGTAAGTTTTTCTTGGCATCTTGTTAAAGAGATGAAAAGCTTAAATCATTAAATGTAATGCTGTGCTGAAATCCATCTGCAATTTCCTACCAAGTTCTTCCACTGTTTGAGGAACTTGTGTTTGTTGTTGTTGTTTTTTAAAAAGCTCATTTTCAGGTACTTTCATGTTTCCTACAGATTTCTTTGGGTGTTGTTTTTCAGGTGGCAGTAATGCTAATAGTGTTCCTTTTTCTGTTTTACTCATTCTAATAGCCTCTAAGACTACCTGTACTTTTTGATCTGTAGATAGTGATCAAAGTTTCTCCTATGTTTTTGGTGACATATAGAAAAAGAGGCAGAGTTTTAATTACACAGTTGCAGCTGTCATCTTGACTTTTTTGAGCTTACTCTAAAATAAGAAAAATTAAAAGACAAGTGTTTTGAAAAAACTGTTTAAAAACTTTATTTGAATCCTGAATTTAAAACTGTATATTTTAAAAGTTTGAGCATTGTTTTTAATCTCCTTCAGCCTATAACAAGAGGAAAAAATAAGTAAAGGTGAGGTATATAACATAACTCTGTTTATGTAATTTTTTTTCATAATTTGGATTAATTTACCCCTCTCAGCCAGAATTCTGAACTTGGACTATAAATCAATTCAGAACCATCAGAGTGCCCAATAGGATCAGATCAGTCCAAACTGTGTCAATTTTAATTTGAAGATTCATTAAAATATTTATTTTATTACTGCATGTGTGTAACAAAGTCTATAAAAATATCCCATCCCTCACTAAGTTTGGAATAGACTGGTTTGTACCAACCTACTCTGTCCTCACACTAATCAGAAGCTTTGCCTGACTATTTGGGATTTCATGAAACTGGATAAGAAGTAAAGGATAGGATACTGTACCCTTTTTTTAAAAAAAAAAATCTCAATAAAGGTCACAGCATATTAAGCAAACAAATGGGCAAAACAACCCTCCTCATTTTTTTTGCTAGCCTTATTTCCAATTTTAAATTAGAACTTCAGGGCTTAGATGGCTAAACATGGCCACTGAGGGCTTGGAGCAATGAAATCCTAACATTAA
The DNA here is from genome assembly GCA_027560395.1 of Boaedon fuliginosus. NCBI lineage: Eukaryota > Metazoa > Chordata > Lepidosauria > Squamata > Lamprophiidae > Boaedon > Boaedon fuliginosus. Next base: position 212,644 of record JANHGC010007751.1, read on the forward strand.
TCAGCTAAATATAGTAAAAATCTACAGGAATTAATCTTATAAAGAAGTTAATTGGTAGGCTAGCACACAGACTTGGAACATGAATTACAAAATACTTCTGGGAAAAGCCACAGGACAAAATGTCATGGAAGGCTAGATCAGAAATGAAGTTGAACTGGACTTGGTATAGCTTTCCTCTAGAGCTAAGAAAAACTTCTCACCATTGCCCCATTTTATTTATGGATTGCAAGCATATTTGAATCTAATGCACAAGCCCTACAGATATTTTGACCTCATTTGGACACTGAATAATTTTGAATAATTTGTTATCACCCAGAAATTGGAAAAGAGTATTCGACAGTCCAAAGGCAACACCCAATATTATCATTTTAATATATTATCGCTGGAGTACATGGTAATTGAAGAATATCTTAACTCTGATAAAATTGAAAACAAAAATAAGGGTGCCATCCATTCAATCAATAAATATTAATAATTAAGATGTATTGTTATTATTGCTACTCTATTTTCTTTAGCGGAAATAATCTGTTACATAGAATCTGACCTTTATCTTTATTTTTGAACGTTTAAAATAACAAGGCACACTTTTATGTACTATTATGATGGAAGTTAATAACTTGCCAAAAAGAAATTCACTTCTTTCCTGCCAGGCTCTATTATTTTTTTCTGTTTCTCCAGCAGATTCGTACTATGTTCCACTTGAATGATCTAAGCATCTAAACATCTGTTCTATTCCGAGACTTTGGGATTACACATAATAAAGAGCATACCAGGAAAAGCCACCAAAAACAAAGTGAAAATCTTCCAAATGTTTTCATTTAAATGTCCACGGATATCAATCAAGCACTGTTTCTTCTACCAGAGACTTTAAGAATGCTTACTTTGTAGTATAATTGCTGAATATAATTTTATGGCACAATACAAGTTCTGGTTTTCTTTGGCATTTTGTAATCCTGATCAAAAATCAATACATTTATTATTGGTGTGGATACATTCATAGGCATAGTTTTGAAGGACAGAGAGGCAATCTACAAACTAGATGTTTGTATACTGTTTGGTTGGGAAAAGGAGGCAAGGAGATATAGGTGGTTTTAATAATGAAAGGCAATTGTGAACTAAGCTGGCATGGCTCTCCATAGTCCAATATCAACTTTCTGGTCCATTGGGATTTTTCTGCCCTAGCTAGAAGAAATGAGAGAGGCAGGAGGCTAGAATAACAGGGACTCCATTTTTATCCAAGCTCCAGCTGATACAGAACACTCTATGGACCTGCATTCCTGCCTATTCCTAAAACTACAGCCAATCTAGCAAGACCACTTGTTATTTTCTACATACAGATGTAGTTAGATGTGCCCATAAGGACTACTGCAGGAAAAGCAGAGAACATCAACTCAAACTCTAGCAGAACCCTAGCAGAACCCTAGTGAGCCTATCTGCATGATCCTTATACAGAGTTTCCCTGAGGCACTATGCAAATGAGACAGAGAATAAGAGAAATGGAGAGAACAAGGGAGAGTTCTGTTCACAATTACTACGCAGAAAAATCCACCAAATCCATAAATTTACAACCAAGAAATATGGAAGAAAAAAGATGGAAGGTAAAGTCTAAAAATGTGAAGTTGTATTTATATGTGGATCTTTTTACTGTCTGTATTATAGCAGGGCACTATTTTGGTTGTTCAGAGTTGATGTTTGACTTAAAAAAAAGTTTCATAACCAAATTTGCATCCCCAGTATAATTTCTATGTTTCTCTCTTCTTTACATAACAACTCCCTTTTATAACTGGCTTTGGGACTCATATTACTTTTTCAGCTACATCTCGGACAACCAAATGGTTGATCTCCCAGTAAGACTGATTCCAGTAGGCTTCATTCACAATCATATTTATACAGCCTTGGAGATCCACCCACTAGAAATATTTGCAGTTTGTCTTTATGCCCGTTGTAGGAATAGAGTGGAAAAAATTATTAAAATGTTCCTCAGAATGGGAAAGTAATGCCATTTGGCTACATTTTTGGTGGCAAACATCATAAAGTTGAATGTTTAGGTGTTTCCATTTCCTCATATAGATCAGGGGTGTCAAACTCAATTTCATTGAGGGCCACATCAGGGTTGTGTTTGACATTGGGGGAAGGCAGGGGGGGCATGGCCAGCTCAACATCATTAATGTCAGTGCCTGGGATGGCCCAAGTGCTCTGCCAGTGAAAATTGCCTCCCCCAAACCTCTGCCAATGAAAACAGAGCTCAGGTGCCGCATGTTTTGTTTTGTTTTTTGTTTTACTTTTGGCCAACAAGGCCCAGGCTTCTATCAGATTAGCAATATTTTTCTGGAAAGATAAGCCAGATGTGTTTATAATAAACAAATGAACAAACAAGGACAAAACCATTGGAACTAAATAGCAATTGAACAATAGCAATGAAAATGGGAATATCCATATAGCCATATATAAGCATAAGAATCTTTCTTTTAATTACTAAATTGTGATGATAATAATTAAAAAGTAAAGCTTAATTTACTATTTTGCCCTTTGTTGACTCAGTAGAGATTAATGGTAGCAACTATTTTTCCAAAAAATTATTAGAGGCTTCTTAAAGTTGTTAAAAGATAAATGATACTATTGAATATCTCATATTTATTTCACAATATGTTTATTGTCTTCATCCAGATGTATATCCTTGTCTTTGATATAACAGATCTAAAGCTGGTTTTGTCTGCCTCTCTTATGTTCCTTTCTTCTTTTTTCCTGTTCTCATTCTAAAGTGATGTACAAATCACAAATTATTACATTTGAAGTAAATTGCAACACACCCATGGGAAAACACTAATAGAGTACTTAATAATGGAGATATTGAAGTTGTAGATAGTTTCTGTTATTTAAGGTCAACCATCAACAGAAAAGAAACAAGAAATCAAGAAATACATTGCAGACCAGCACTTGCTAGGATAGTCATGAAAGCCTTGGAAAGCATACTCACTTAATGTGATGTGTCAATTCCTACAAAGATCAGAGTTGTGAAAGTCAAGGTATTCCATGTGACACTTATGGAAACAAAAGATGGACTTTGAAGAAGCAAAATAGAAAGAGTATTGGTGCTTTCGAAATTTAGCATTGGAAAAGATAGCAATAGAAATAGTGTTTAGACTTATATACTGCTTTAGAGTACTTTACAGCCCTCTCTAAGTGGTTTTACAAAGTCAGCATATTGCCCCCAACAATTTGGGTCCTCATTTTACCCACCTTGGAAGG
>JANHGC010007751.1:245067-255996 GCA_027560395.1 Boaedon fuliginosus
CTATTTTGTTATCTTTTGTTATCCTCTTGTGACCAGGAAGACCTTCCTCAAGCGAACGGGGCTTGGCTAAAGCGCAGCAAGGGTCTTCCCACATGCGCGCACCCTCCTGGCCGCCCACAGCCCCTGTCACGAGAGGAGAAGGAGTGGGGTAGTAGGAGGAGGTTTGGTGTGTATGCTCTCGTTCCCAGCAAAAGATAACAAAGTAGCAAACAGCCCTGAGGAAAGCTCTCCGGCTTGGCCCAGCCAATGCTTTCAGAGAGAGAAACAGATGGAGACACACACAGAGAGAGAGAGAGAGAGAGAGAGAGAGAGAGAGAGAGAGAGAGAGAGAAGACACTTAGAATCATTTTCCCTTTCTGTGAAAGCTTCTAATATATAATTAGCTTGAAGATATATGGAAAGCAGGATTTCAATACAGTTAGAATCTAAATATATAGGTTCCTTCTGTCCCTCTGCAATTTGCTTTCTTATGTGGAGGAATAGCACTTAAATATCACCATGAAACCTTTTTTATTATAAAATTGTAATGCAGACGTGGACTGATATCTGAGATTATTGTCAACAAAAGAGAGAAGTTGCTCAATGTAATAGCATGCACATTGAAAGAATAATTACAATCCTTATAATCCTTTCTTTACAACAGCAATAACTACAAAATATGATAACCTATATTTTTATTTTCAGTTTCTATATTGCAGGCAATTGCAGTTATTCTACTGGCTATACATATAATTTAATACAATATTTTAAAATTTGAGAGCTTTTAAAAAAGTTGTAAGATCGTTTCTTCCTCTTATTTTTTTAAAAAGATACAAAATTAACTCTATCTTGAAGGTTGTCAAAATTGTTATCATTAGCAAAATACATCTAAAAAACAAAGTCATGTAAATGTGCAATACCACATATACCATATTGGTACCAATTCCCGAAAAGGACTTTCATAATCAGAGGTCTATTAAAAATACAGAAATGTTTGACAGTTGTTGCTGACTAGCATTGATGCAACACAAATATCTGCCAATACCATGTAGAAAGGAATTTAATTAAGAAATTACAACTATCTTGGTATTACACAAAATAGTTGTCTATGCTTCTTTTAAAAAATAGAAAGAAAGAAAGAAAGAAAGAAAGAAAGAAAGAAAGAAAGAAAGAAAGAAAGAAAGAAAGAAAGAAAGAAAGAAAGACATGGAAAAAGACAAAGCAGGGATTCTTTTTATTGGCAGGATCTCCTCTACTATACTCAAGCATATTCTTGAGTCATTCATCCAACCAACATTGTAGCAATATAAGAGTAAAAAAGCTTTATATTGCCTAAGCGACGGGGAAAGACTACCATGACATAACCGTAAGGAAAGATTATATAAAGTATGACAAGAAAGATTGTATAAAGTATAACATGGCCATTGACCCCCTTTTTTAATCCTTTCTGAACACACTGGTTTTCTTTTTTTCTGATGTTGTTTTTCTCCCTGATTCACCCATTTTCTTTTCCTGATGCTATTTTTTCTCTTTTCCATTCAGCCAAACAAGAATGCCAAGGGAGAGATAGACAATTTTAGCCATAGTTTGGACTGATTGCTTAAAGATTGTTTTTGCTTCTATGAATTGGAGTATATCAAGGATGTATAAGCTGAAGCCTAGGGCCACAAGAGGATTCAAAGCATCCCCAAAGTCCAAAATATGCAGTAAATTTAGGACTGCTAATTATCTGGACTACTATTATCCTCTAGAAATATTTGAAGAATAACTCTAGAAGAGTCTCAGCAAACCTGTTTGTCTGTGTCTGTCTATCTGTCTGTCTAATCTGTCTATCTGCCTATCATCTATCTATCTGTCTGTCTGTCTGTCTGTCTATTATCTATGTGTCTATCTATCATCTTTCTCTTTTCTCTCTCTGTCTCTCTCCATTTCATCCTCTGCCGACCCCTTCTCCTTTTGCCATATATTATTTATTAATATACTAATATTATCAAATATTTTTATGTTTGATCAATGTGGCAAATTGAGCTACATGTGAACATTATTTACTTCCTTTTTCTCGTTCTGTAACACTTGTAATATATATCAGGACACTATGACACTTCATTAAATGTGAGATATTCTAACTACTCTCAAACATACATGAGAGAGATGTTTACTTTGATCATTGCCAACTCAGATTAAAGATCAAGTGGATGGTTATGGGAGAGTTCTCAGCATTAGATGCTGAAGTATAATTGGAAACATTGTGGAGGATGTTCTATTCAATTTATTAAGGCAGACACAGTTCCTTAAGCTTTTACAAGAGCTCAACTTTAAGAGAGCTCAATGTCTACTCAGGTTTTATGTAATGTACGGGGCAGCAGCTGATTGCTATGTCAATACCATTGAAGAATCAATGAATTTCTATTTGTAAAAGAAAAGAAAAGAAAGAGGGTAAGAAGATAAGGCAAAATAAAAAGAAAGAAGAGTAGCTTGCTATCAAAGTGTTACTGGTACTTGCTAAAATAGTTATTGATGAGCATAAAATTAGATTCAATAGCACTGAATTTTATAAAGCATTGGGGCGTTAACTCTGAGGGGCCAAGTAACTTTTTTTTTCAGAGAAGAGTTGTAACTAAAGCAATTCATAATTAAGAGCTAAATCTGGCATGTTAAAAATATTTTAATTGATTTTGCAATTTGATTTTTTTTCTCAGCAAATTAGAATGGTTTTAAAACATTTCTGAACCTTTACGACCCACAGAATCCTTTCTCCTGTTCTTCCAGTATTGGTTGCCTGTCTAAAAAAAACTGAAGAAAAGGCTACCAACACAAAGTAAGTAGATTTCACCACTCAAGTTGCTGGTCTAAGGAACAAGTGGCTTTAAATCAATATAGTCCATTTTATGTGTATAACTCATGCTACCTACATAAGAGGAACAGTGGCTCATTGGCTTAATGACACTGGAGGTGGTCTTTGCTCCATCAGTTCAAGTCATAGCACCTCATGATGGGGTGAGCTTGCACCACCTTCTGCCCACATAATAGTTTGAAATCATGCTATATGCAAATAGATAAATAGGCACCATTTCAGTTGGAAGATGAGCAAATGTTTCATGCAGTCGGTCAGAATCCTGCTGGCACTGGACCTTCCTAGATGCAATCCCCATTTATGAGGCTACTTCAGTGGAAGGAGAAGGCCCTGGGTGCTGCTGCAGGATCCCATTTGTCTTTGTTTCTGATGCAGAGCTAGCTCGCCCCTTGTGATGGTCCTTGGAAAGTGTGCAACCATGAAGCAAACATGCTAGCAGTCTTAGGCGGCCTTGACCGGGGAAGAAAGGTGGGTTACAAATTTAATAAATAAAATAAAATAAAATAAAATAAATAAATATTAGCATTCCAGTCTCCTGGCTAATGTAACACTACCATAGTCTAAATAAATAATGCAATCCACATAAAAGAGGTGGGGCTTTCAACCCATGTTCTTATGATGTCAAGTTTCACCTAGGCTAGATAATGCAGTATCTATTACATGGCAGTACTTCTTTGCAGAACTGTTTCTCTTTCAATTGTCTAATAACATCAACATGATTGTGTAGCTTTTCAGTGAATTCTGGAACTGTCTTCTTGAAACAGGAAAATAGTTTTATATAACTCTTTCAATTAACATTTAAGTTTGGGATGAAGATTAGATCTTTCTTCTATAGGAAATATGGAAAAAGTATGCGTTCTTCGAATTCTATTTTAATCTATTTATTTAGAAGATTTATAGGACTGTCCCTCACAAAAGAATTCTGGGTGGCCCACAACACAACAAAACATATAACAAAAACTAAAAACCCAGTGCCTCTATCTATCTTCCAGAATGTTTCAACAACCCTCCAAGGGTCCCACAATTATGCCCCAGTGCCTGGGTAAAATGCCAAATTTTAATGGCCTTCCATAAAGCTAAGAGAATGTGGACCTGCCAGATTTCTCTGGGAAGGGTATTCCATAAGGTAGGGGCAGCCAACGAAAAGGTATGATTCCACTAGGTAACAATATTTCAGGAAAGGGATCTGGTCCACGTCTACACTACCTGAGCTAGTAGGATGGGCACAGACTCTCAAGGAGAGGCAATCTCCTTGAGTTCCTCCTAGAGTACCCCATGGGTGAAGAGAGGCAGGATATAAATCAAATAAATAAATAAATAAATAAATAAATAAATAAATAAATAAATAAATAAATAAATCTCCTCTAGATAAATAAATCTCCTCCTCCTGTTCCTTAAACTTTAATTCTTAAATTTAGGATTAAGTTACGAAGCTAGTATGATTTCTTTACTTCAAATAAGCATTATATTTAATGATTGAAATTAAAATATTGACAAAGAATTCTTTAAAATCTAAATAGAACTTGAAAGTGTTACATATCACTGCTTTTTTTTCTTCCTCTCATTTTGAACTCTTGGTAATGGCAGAAAAAATAGCAACTGATTTTAGTCAAATAGATTGGGTAGCATGAATATGACTCCGACATATGATTTTCCACAACCCCTCTGCCCAATGCAGAACAGTTTCCCCTTAAACCAGTTTTGGGGATCCTGGGATACAAGCTTATGCAATTGAAATAGTTTATATGAGTTTCATTCACTTTGACACTTCTTCCCAGAAGCAGCTTCATATTTATTGTATGGGCTGGATAATAATACTTGACTTCTACAAATGATCTATACTACATTTTGAGTTCCTGCCAAAGAGACTATGTCTACTTTGGGGGGCAGAGGGTGAAGAGAATGAGTTTTATGGGAAGAGGATCTTTGTTTCCCATAAATGATGAATCAATCCATTATATTTGTGATAATCAATGCCATGGATCCTCTTCATGTCAAAGTAGGGGGTAAATCTTGGTGAAGAAGCAAATCATTATTAATTCATTCATTACAATAACATTAATCATGATGAGCTAATGTGATATTAATGTGGCTAAAATACTATTGGAATTTCTCTGTAATATCAGAATTAACTAATGCACCATTGTTTTAAAGAGTGACTAAATTGATAAATAACACTGAAAGCTTTTTAAATGGGGCTAGACATGAATCTATCTACTTGTAGCTGGACAGAGAGATGAAAGGAGAACATTTACCAACCCACCCCCACACTGGTAGGGATGCTAAACTATATACTTGCAAGGCCCGTGAGTTATTGCCCCACTGAAACAGCCAATCAGTTCCTCCTCTAGCACAGTACTATTCCAGGAAATATTGATGAGGTATATTAGCACTTCTGGGAATGGCATAATAAGCTGTGATGTTTGTCTTCTGTTGTCTGCAGCAGTCTGGAGAATCCAGCCCACACTCAGACCACTCAAGATCCTCAGATTTGTTGCCCGTGGGAATATACCGAAATGACCCCTGAAAATAGAAGCTGGAGTAAAAAAAAAACCTCCCTCAACTAGATGGAACCATTTTTGGTTTGTGAAGAATCATATTTTATTCTAATATTCTGCTCCACAAATTTTTCTTTCAGCTTATGTTTGCAAAGAAATGAGAAAACCTGGATTGCAATGAGAAAACCTCCTTCTCTAAAATGGAAAGGCTGTTGGGAATATTCTGGGAGAAGATTTTTTTAACCTGTAAATATTTAATTGTAGGGCAAGATTACAGCATAATAATTACGTTATTTTATATTTGCTTCAAAATGCTGCATCATCCATATTCTTTGTATACATGTATACTGGGTAAAGAAGCCACATGTAATCAAAAAAGGAAAATGATAAACCTAAATGAACATGTGTAATTTGATATGCTAAACTAGATGTAGAAATTATCTCAATTTAAACTGAGAGAAAATATGTTTCACCCAGACTACCTATTCAGCCTGTTGTCCAGATTCTAACCACATATTGGATTTCAACAGACAAATAGAACAATAGACAAATAATGTCTGTTTATTTTTATGATATTTATAACTAACCTTAACAAATAATGGGTAGGAAGTGCCTTTCTAAAGTAGGATATATATATCTGGGCTAAGGAGAAAGAAAATTGGAAATTTAATTGAGTGATATTTTAAAAAATGATTATTTGATATGACAAGTTATACTAGGAGTGCTCAACTGAGTGCAAGGTTTCAAAACTTGCCATCTAGCTAGCATTTTTAAAGTTGGAAAAGGAGGGAAATATTAAATGTATACAGAAAAGTCATCTCAGTTATGTTTAGTTAGTTAAATTTTTAACTCTGTTTACATCGAAATCAGATGCAAATCAAATCTAGGACATTTTTCTGGTCTTGTTTATTTTCTCCAAGGTCCACCTGACTCAAAACCTAATGCAACTCTTTGTCTGAAAAAGTTGTGCAACTTTAAACTGCAACAAAGGCAAATGTCACTGTCTTGAGGGCTACATGGGTTCCCATGCACTGAACCCAGAAAGCACATAAAATCTTCATGCTACCTTAATTTGGGGGGGGGGCATATAAAGTAACTCAGATAGTATTTTATGATTACAGTGAAATAAACTGTATTCTTTTCCTTCACCCTCTTCCCTTTCTCCACTCTTTCTGGTAAGCATTAGTGAAGCATAATAGTAGTAGTAAATAGTGGTAGGGTAGTAGTGGTAGTATGTAGTAGTGAAATAATGAACCAAAGGCTTGATTTATGTAGACCTGCCCAAGCCTTTGGACATGAACTAGCTCTCTACTCAATATCTGTGCTATCTATAATGTTGATTAAATGTGAACACTGCTATTTCTAGGCTGCCTTTCTACTTAAAATTAAATAAGGGGGGGAATAATTGTGCAGGCTGCCAGTCTTCCTTGGCTGGGAGGTCACCAGCTTCCTCTCTTCAACTTCTCAAATATACCACCCATATCAGAAAGAAACAATCCTCAATGCTTCATCAATGACATTTGGGCTCATGAGTGCAAGCTTGAAGAAGTCTTTTCTGGAATTTTCTTTCGACCTAACATGTCTCCAACTCCTTAGCCTATCTCATGACTGCCAGGCAATGTTTCTTTTTTCCCTCAAAATTGCACTGAAATCCCTCAACACCGTTATTAACATCATCATCCTATTGGAGTTCCAGTATGGGATAACCCAAAGATTGAGAGAAATAGGTTCCAGTTTATTGTATGAAAATAAGTCTTCTTGACCACCAGGTCTAGATAGCCTTTCTAAATCCAGCAGGATTGAAACCAACCAAATACCAGAAAGAAAGCCATTCCATAAAATAAGGATCACCACTGATAAGGCATTGTTTCATTGAAGGGACAAGGTGTGCACCCTTGGTATCAGAGTATATTTACTTAATTTCAGGTACTCATCTTTTATATCTTGGACTAGAATAAAATTAGTTTACAAACTTGACAAGCAGTTGGAATAGATCAGGGATGTCAAACTTGTGGCCCACAGGCCAGATGTGTCACGTGCTGGCCACAACCACCCCTGGTTTAGCAAAGGGGGGCAAAGTCACAATACGCCACGTGATGACAACATGATGTCCGGGGTTTGACACCGTGGACTAGATGAACAATTTTATGTAATATAATTTTCACACAATAAACTGGGACCTATTTTTCCAGGACCAAAACATTTCAGACAATGAAGCAGAATAGGAAAATACTGTGATGTACCATGTACAATTTCATTCAATTTGTTTTCACTTGTAACTGCTGAATTGTTATTTTATTCTCTAGCCATAGCTTTTATAATCATAACTAATATATAATTATATTAATAATTTTTCACCTATACCAACAGACTGTTTACTTAAAAGGAAAGATTTTAGCCTGAAAACTACTTCCAAAATTTGCAGCTGTTCTTCTTCTAAATACATTCTGTGTCTTAACCATAACTTGAATTTTCTCATCAGATAGATTGGGGAACTTGCTCTGTATTATATTTTGTATTCTCTTTAAGAAACCATTGAAGAATTTAGTATTCCTGAAAGCACTCAGTAAACTTCCAGATCTCTTGACGATACACAGAAGTGTAGGCTTTGTTTGACATTGTTTTGTTTTAAGAAATGGAAAAATAATTATAAAACATATTATGCTAATAAATCAAAAAAGGCACTTGAAATAATCTCATAAAATGTTATGGTTTAAATAATGCCCTTCATCAGTATTCTTTGTTTAACATTTTATGTTTATTGATAAATGAAGATGCATTTAAATAATTCAAACAAAACATTAGCTGCAAGCAACGAATTAATAATTGATAGGACTGGAAGGGGTTGTTTCACTTGGGAAATAGATAATATTAGCTTAATGTGGGGCTGCAGGAACAGAGGAAATGTAATGGATCTGCCTTTTTAAAAGTGATGATGGTTATTGTGGTCTAAAAGTTGCTACAAAGGCAGAAGTGGGATAGCTCTGTAACTGCAATAGATTTCACTCAGGAGCTGACAGTGCAAATTGTGGTTTGATGGACCAGATTTATACATGGAAGGAGATCTAATGAGCTTGACATATTTTAAAAGGGGGAAGAAATAAAGGGGATTATTTTAAAGAGAAAACAAAATCATAGAATTATGAAGTCTTCAAAATAATACAGATGAATAAAAGTTTGTCTATCTTCTACTTAGCCATTACTCCATTCAGGAGCATTTTTAATATTAAAAATATTAACGTTTCATTTAATTTTCATTTATTGTCTTGCATTTGTATTCTGTCCCTCTCCAAACACTCAAAGCAGTTGACATTCAATATTAAAAACACAATAATGGCAAAAATAGAATAACCTTAGTGTAACTATAGTAATAAAAAGAACATAAATAAAAGCCAAAAACATCCCCAGCCCTCATTCTGAGTTTATGATGGGTCGGTGTGGTGCTATTATTGTTATGGGTTGTCACACAGTCAAGCCAGATGTTCAGACTGGATTAGGTATTTTTGTCTGCTTATTGAGTTCTTCCCAAGGACCTGGGATATCAGATGTGGCTGTTTGATGGTGCAACCGATACCATCACAATAAGTAAGCTCTTCCAAGTAAAGCTGCCTTTTGCAATTGACTGATAGTAAATTTGTCAGTACCAATGGTGTATTAGTATTAGTGGTGGTAGTGATGATGGTGATAGTATCAATATTAAATAAAGCAATGGGAGAAAAACCAGAAGAATATTTGGAGAGAAAGAGAGAGAGAGAGAGAGAGAAGAGAACACATACACATGCCACACAAACTCTCCCCTTGGATGTACTCTTCAGTGGGCAGTGTATATCAAGAATCAAATCTGGGGCAGAGGATAAGTCGGGGTAAGTTACATGAGATGAAGAAAGCTGCTTTGCTTTTGAGCCACCACAGACCTGAACATGACATTTAAAGATTTGCCCACCTTGAGGATAGATACATATGCTTGCTCTTTTGTTTTAAAAATACTTGTAGTGCTTTTAACCACACCATTACAGCTGTTCACTAAATAATGCCTCAAGAACCAAGCACTACGGTCTAAAGGAGGCACAGAAAAGGAGCTGTTGATGTTGCCAAGAAACAAAAATAGAACATATGTTCACATTGTAAAGGTGAGTCAAAAATAACAACAAGCAAACATGGCCAATGTTTGTCAGTGTGGATTCTTGAGTTAATCTTTACTCCCTTTTAATATTATCTTTCTTGATATGAATTACAGTTTTATTAAAACACAAGCTCACTGGGAAAACAATTTTAGAAATAAATCTATTGAAAGTTGTGCTGCCAATTAGCCCACATCTATTTTGTATGGAGCTATTAATGAATGCTTCATTTTGCACTGCAGAAACACACTATTAGCAACTAGTGTGGCTGGATAGGAGGCATGAAAATGCCACTGCCTATGTGTCAGATTTTTCCTGATTCTTCTGTTTATTCACCTTCCTTAGAAAAGCCTATCCCCCAATATTGGGGAGCATCAGCAGAAAAATAAATGTCTTTTCATGACTTTGAAATGAATTGACTGTGATTCCTATGTTTCTATGATTGTGGAACATCAAACTTGTGTCCCAAGCCATCTGAAGCATAGAACTTGATTGATCAAGAAAGCTGGAATGTGATTCACATTATCTCTTAAGTGTATGTTTTTGGTGATATATATATATGCACACACACACACAAAGTTGGTGTCTTGGGTTTCTTCCCACGTAATCATTAGCATGTCTTCAGAAAGATAGTGGCCACATTTCGACAAAATCACATTCGTCATCTTCTGGCCAATATTCTCCGTTTGATGTGTATGGGCACACTACGTGATCGTAACTGTCATTTGTCTATAAATGACGGAGGTGGTGTATCGTGATTGGCCAACAACGCTATTGCGTTCCAATTGGTCGACAACGCTGCTGCATTCCAATTGGGCGGTTACATTGCTGCATTTCAACTGGGTGGCAGCGCTGCTACTTGACTGTGAGTAAACAGTTGAGTTCTACCTTCATTATGGATGGACATCTGCTGCATGGGCGGATGAGTCATACTGGAATTCATGATGTCACAAACCATTTGTTGAATTCTTGACCTATTGTTTGTTTTCTTTATTAAAATTTGCCTTTGTATAAATGTGGATTTCCAGATAATTGGCAAATGGGAAGCATCAACGCGTTTGTTCATACTATGTAGTCATTTTTCTATTTCAACAGCTTCTCTGATTATTCTGCCATTGAGATGTTCTGCTTTAGCAACTGTTTTCATGCCATTAAAATTGATATTATGTCCTGTGGCATTTATATGTTGTACTAATGATGATGTTCTTTCTTTTGTACTGAGTTTTTGTGTTCCTTGATGCACTTATTCTCCTGTTGGAGATATATGTATATATTTGGTTTCTGAGGTTTTTGCAGGTGTTTGTATGTAAATCTTTGGTTATTCGGGTTTTCTCCCGCATAAAATTGGAAGTATCTTGGTGATGTTTTGACGAGGTCACACTCATCATCTTCAGGCTGGCACCTCAGGCTGGTCTTCAGGCTGGTACCTTCCGCTTCATGCTTCTGGGAGCAATGTGTGATCCTGGCTGCCTTCTCT
>JANHGC010007751.1:265399-275446 GCA_027560395.1 Boaedon fuliginosus
TCTGGGGGTCTAGAACTACATTTCAACTCCCAGGTCTTCTCTCACCCAAATCCAGATCTTTCCCTTTTCTTCTCAGCGATCTTTCTGCTCCGGCTGGTCTCGACTAATGGCGGCTAAAAGCCGTCGCTTCGTCCCTCGGCGGCTGCGGGAAGCAAAGTCAAACGGCAGGCAGGGGATAAGCGGAATCCCCTATACCCACCCCGACGCCTTCCCATCGCTCAGTCCACCCCTCCAAGGGGACACAGGCTCCTCTAGGGAGCCCACCGAGGGGGAAGCCTGGACCGGGGCCGCAGAGCTCGCGGACCTCGCGCCCAGCGCCATCGAGATCCCAGCCCCGCCCCCGACAGACTGGAAAATCTTGTGCCGTAGAGGTGTATAGCAAGTGATGGACTTAGAATTCATCAGAGTCAACAATACTGGGGACAACAAAATATATGAACTTGGTTGATGAACCATCTTAGATTATTTGTAAAATATTCTGTGATTATAAAATTAATCTAGTAAAAACTGAAACTAAGAAATTGTTACTTTTTTTCTGGAAGTGTCTTAAAAATAACTTGGAGGCCTACCTGTCTTCCCATAGAGTAGCACTAATGCAAATGGCTGCCAGATATATTTGACCCTAGAATCAACTTATTGCATATTACCAATCATCTGCCCTTTTTGCGTTTACTTATATCATTCCCATTTAATCAAGAATGTAACTATGTTATCACAGATGGTTATTTCTTGGAATCATTATAGATAATTTTCTATGGCTGCTATTAAATGAGATGGTATCAAGAGTTGGCTATGGAGACATAGAAATACAATCTCCAAAGTCCATCATCATCACCTGTAATAAGAGGAATGCCTGATGATCTGGAGGTGCTCTTATCATGTATTTGTTAACATGACTGACTGATCCAGCAGGCAGATAAATTTTTACTAAAACATTTATTTATTCAATGTATGTGGATGCCCACCTCAAAAATATAACACAAAAAAGCAAATTTATCCTTCTAGAGATAATGATCCTATGTCAATTTTGTCATGATTTCATCTCTTCTTATGTTAAATCACAGTTATAGCACCTTTTAAATTGGAAAATACTGGAATTTTTCAAAAGGCAAACCAGCAAGAGAAAATGGGTAAAAAAACTCTTCTGTGACATAATATTCTTTTAAGTTTGTCTTTCATAAACAATTCTCATTCAGAACCATGTTTACATTCATTATAAAAACAATTGAACCACTGGGGTTACAAGTGTAGGAAAGGTTGAACATATGGTATAGCTGGCAGCTATGAAATCCTTGATGTTGTGGCTACATTCCTCACACTGAAAAAGTTGCTAACATTCATTGGAAAAACAATAAAACATGCAACCATAATGCCAGCCACAGCTTTATTTTAAAAATTATAATTTTTGATTGAACGCAAATATTGTACAACTACTAAAATTTAAGGCCTTACATAATTATCCTTTCAGCCAAGCAGTACTAGTTGAGTTCATTCTATAATCAAATCAAATGGGGTCTTTTATTTATTAAATGGCTGATTTTCACTCCAATTGGGGTAAAATTGCCACAGTTGGAGAGCTCCATTCCAAATATTAGCACTTAAAAAAAATAAGCAAATGGAAAAGAAAAGCAACATTCCTCAGCAACATTTAGCAAATTTCTTATTGTGAATTAATAAAAAAAAATATAGGTCTATGCTCCCCTGTCTATGTGGCATATGGTAACACTAATACTGTACATGGTCTTTCTTATTCATAAAAGTATCCCTGTGGTGTTTTGTTTAGTGATTTACATATGAGATTTATATTCATATACATACCAATATGCATATTTCAAGCAATGGGATAGAAGAAAAACCCTCTAATTTGCATCAGTGAGCAAGCCTGTGAGTGTTTCACTTTTATTTTCTGCTTCATATTCTTCCATTTGCTCCTCAGCCTCCATCTTTGCCTTTTCTTGCTCCATCTACTGGTGGCCTGTGTAAACACTGTTGTTGTTTGTTTGTTTGTTTGCTGCATATCACAGCATTCTTTGGTTACTCTCTTCAGCCTTGAGTTCCACCTCAGTCTTGAATCCCATCATTGCTACCACTTGTAAGGGTTCTTTGCTCTCCAAGGACTGGACATACCATAGCAGAGAAAAATCGTATACAATGCTTTATAAGGATACATACTTGAATAACCCTGGTGGTGCAATGGTTAAAATGCAATATTGCAGACTAACTCCACCCACAGCATGGAATTTGATGCTGATGGGCTTAAGCTTGACTTAGCTTTCCATCCTTCTGAGGTCAGTAAAATGACAACCGTGATTGTTGGGGGGAATATGCTGGCATTGTAAACCCACCCAGAGAGTGCTGTAAAGACAGTGTATTTATTACAGCACACCCCTTCCCCAACTGGTCTGGAGGGTCAACTTCACCCTTCTAGGATTTTTGCAAGGTGAAGTTTCTGCATACATACTTGATAATACTTGATAATGCAGTCTGTTAATACAGAGTTCAAACAAAAGTCTCAAAGTCCATAAAGAAGTGTTTACTTGTTGCTGTGTTTCAAGTTCTACGCTTAGGCAGTATTGCTTCTAAGCACTCAAGCTCAGCTTCTAGCCAAGGTCCAGGCAGGGATCCCACCATGATATCCTGCTTACCATAGTTTCTGGTCCTAGAAGTTGACTGATAATCCTCTGGCTTGTCTGTAATAGCTGTCAATCCCTAGATATTGCTTTCCATTTCTATGTTATCTCCTTTTCTCCTACACCCGTCTTTCCACTCTGATTTAGCATTTGTTTCTGTACAGTAATTTTAAAAGACTTACTCTCTCAGGACATCAGCGCATTCTTGAAAACAGCAGGGTAACTCAGCTGAAACATCAACCTGAATGCCTCTGAGTAGACTTCTGAGGGAATGGAATTCTGAGTTCTTCAAAGTTCTGAAGGACCTGATGAATGCATGAGGGGAGGGAGGACACTTGTCAGCATGTCTGCAAATGCTTTTGAAAAGAGCAGACATTGACTTTCAACTTCACTCTGACACAGGGCCCCAAACCTGGGATCGTGGTAGTGTGGAGTCTGGTAGGAAAGTATCAGGACTATTCGGTAATTCATTTAGTGTTTGAGGCCCAATTTTTCTTCAAGATCACATGTGACATGCCTGAAAAATGAATTTATTTGAAAAGTAGATAAGGAAATAATGGCT
The DNA here is from genome assembly GCA_027560395.1 of Boaedon fuliginosus. Classification (NCBI taxonomy): domain Eukaryota; kingdom Metazoa; phylum Chordata; class Lepidosauria; order Squamata; family Lamprophiidae; genus Boaedon; species Boaedon fuliginosus. The sequence continues at coordinate 268,592 of JANHGC010007751.1, forward strand.
GTCTATCCAGAAGGAGAAAACATAGTTTAGATATGCTTGAGCTCTAATGGGTCAGTTTTACATTTTTGAGCCTAACTTTCTGGTTGAATTCTCAAGCTCTGGCCTGGGATGCCATTTGACTTGCAAGCTAGATCTGTCCTTTACTAGACAAATCTCCCAACAACATTAGGATCAAATTATAAAGACAATTATTATTCAGACTGCAGGACACTATGTGCAGTTCACCCATGTATGAATCCATCTTTATAATGAATGCCAAAGGAATTCTGTTTTCCTAAGAGATTTTTTTTTTAACTGGAGAACTATTCTTAGAGTTTCCTTAAAAATACCCCAACTTAAACCTAACATGTTTTTCTTTCATGCATCTCTATAGCACATAAATATATTTGGGGGTTGTGGCAATTTTTGTTGCTAGACATTTTATAAACTTCAAACATAAGCAAAGCAAAAAGAAGAAATATTTTATGTCCAAGTTTTAAAAACAAATAGTTCAAAGACAAATAGGAGAATTCAATTGTCAACATCTACAAAAACCATGCATATTTTTCATAACATACCATTATAACTTTAATTTTGATTGCATATGATTTTAAGTGATGTATGGTTAACCTAGATCTTATAAAAAAATGATGTAAGGCCACAGAAGGTTCAGAAGTTTGCAGTGGGTTGGAGACCATTCTGTGATGGAAATTTTATTACCAAAGCTTTATAGAAACATACCTTTTATTTGACTCATACAATTTGCATTGTTAAATACCATACAGGGCCTACAGTATACAACAACAGAAACTGTGATTATCTTGGTATTACTGAACTTCCAGTATACACATTGTGATCCAGCAATGAAATATTTTAGACCAATTCTATCAAGAAGACAATGGGTTTTCTGTCCCTGCTATAGGGTTAAAGCTATCTACCATAATTCCTAAGTATTATTGGGAATTATTGTTAGCTCTTTGAGGTAGTATCTGAGGGACCATTTCTTGCTGGTAACATCTGTCCAAACCACTACAGCTGGGAGGCAAGGAATTTTGCAGGTCCCATCCCTTAGGGAGATACATTTGGAGGCACCCAGAAGAAGGGCCTTCTCTGTAGTGGCTCCCTCTCTCATTCTCCCAGACATTAGACTGGCCCCCACTCTAACACTCTTTGGCATTGAAAACGTGGTTCTGTCAGCGGGCCCGGGAAACCCAGAGCAGGATGGAGCCCATTAAATGGTTTGTATGAATGTCTGTTTTTGCTGGGGTTGGGTTATTATTTTACTAATTCATTATTGTTTTATTACTTTTCTTTTTATTCTTTTTATTTCTTTTATATGGTTTTTATATCAATGTAAGCTACCTTGAGTCACCAGGTGTGAGTAGGTGGCAGCATAAATTTTCTAAAATAAATAAATAGTCCACACAAGAAATACAAGAAATACTAACCCTATATTTACTATAAGGTTACATTAACAGACTCATGCAAGACTGAAATAACATTCCCATCCTGCACTTTTACTCTCTTCAAAATTAGGGAAGGTCCGTTCTGAGATATTTTCTCTGTCCTTCCACCTTGGGACTCAAATTTCATTTATCAGACCACTGGCTAGGACTGGCAGCCCATGGGCCGGATGCACCATGCACAGGCCTTGTCTACCCCAGCTCCACAAAGGGAAAAACATCATGAAACATCACGTGACAACAACGTGACACAGCGAGTTTGACACTTATGGTCTAGGCTGTGGCTTTTTTTCTTGTCTGCCATGGTCATTCCCTCTACTATAATAGTAACTCTTTTAATGAAATATTGTTTGATAAAGAAAATTCACAAATAGGAAAGGGTTCTAATATCTTAAGTCTTAAACTATGGAAAGGACTTATTACCCAGCACATGCTTATATGTTTCCGTGTCAAAGAATCACACATATGCATCAAACACTGTTTAGACATGGTACAAGCTAAGTCATCATTGTAGCCTCGACTAAGGTAAACATTTAGGCCAAGAATGTGATGTTTGAAAAGATTAATCCCTTGCTGAGTAATATCCATCTGAAACCAGGGTGAGGGGGGTTGTTATGCCTGGCTTATATGAAGATTGTGAGAGATACTGTTTGCCATAAACACAGCTGTTAGGGGGAAAACCTATTTCACAGATCTATTTCAATAAGAACGTATGACACCGCAAAGATTAAAAAAGAGGAAGAAATTTGGATGTTGATTTGAAAGCTTCATTTCTGTTTGACATACAGGAAAGAAAAATCTGGTCCCTCTGTTTTTGATGGGGCATTTCTTGGAGTTGAGTGAAAAGGAATTTGGGCTAACAGTACTGAGAACAGAGCAGCTTTTTCCTCTTTTGATGTAAGATCCCTTGCAGGGAAAAGAATGGTGGGGGAGGAGCTTTTTGTTTTTTGTTTTTACCTAGCCTTCTTTTCTATTCCCCGAAGCAGTTGGGGATTTTCTTTTTCTGTCACCACTCTTATCAGCACAAATGTACATGTATCAATGCAGAAATGCGGAAATTTGGCAGTGGGACTTCAGAGAGATATATACTATAAGCCGGTCCTGTAATCTCCTTGTCCAGCCAGATAATTATGTGATGTTCCGGAGGAATACCTGGATCAGAGAGCTAATGTATCATACTACTTTATTATCTCTCGCCACAGGGTGTGAGTTTACAATATAGGATTGCTATACTGTTCTGATACTTGATTGCTTGCATCCATTCTGGCCTCTTTCAAATATGATGTGTGACAGAATGTTGCTTACCTTGCAGTTTTCATTCAAAGAACCATACACAACTATTGACAGGCCCATCTGGGTGTTGAAAGCTTTTGTGCTGAGTTTCTTTTCTTTCCCATTTTCTCTTAAAGCATTTCTTTCCTCCCCCTGGCTTGCTTTTGGTGAATTAAAGTTTCATTACAGGATAGGTGGGGAGGAACTTCACATGACAACAGGGAGAAATATTTCCTCTGTGTCAGTACTTCTCTTGCACCAGAGGATGGAGGAACTTGCTACACTGATATGAAACATCACTGGATATTATCCCATTTAGCTAGCGTCCTTCTTAAAAGAACTTTGTTTCTGTTAGGAACACGGTTATGATGACCCCCCCACACACACACAACTGAAGGAGATTTTAGGCCAAGATTTGGTTTTCTAAATTAAACTTTGTATTATCTGTATCCTAATGAAGCCATTCAGTAATGCCTAGGGAGGTGGGAAATCTTGTCTTTATCAGTAGAGGTAAATGAAGAATGCAGTAAAAGTCTGGGCCTTGCTGATCCAAGAGATTTTGTTGCCCAAAATAGAAACCAGGTGTACCCACTTAGGGCTAACAGTTTTAAAAAAATGCCTGCATCCAAATGCAGAGTTCAGCAGAATGGGTGCCACCTGTACTTAAGTCTTAACCTTTAAGTCTCAAAGAGGTTTTAAAAGTGCCAAAATTGATGATGTCTGGGAGCAGTTGCTCAGGAATGTTTATTTCCATGTTCTTTTTCTGTAATGTAATCCATTCCCTCTCCATAAACACATACATACTCAGCAAGAAAAAGAGATAGTTTTGCATCCCATTTCCAAATTGTGGCAACTTTGGGCCATAAGACTGATGCCAAAAATTTTTCCACTTTTATGACAAATTCATCCATGCATTTCAGCGTTCATCTAAAGGCATAGCTGATCTCATCCTTTGAGCTACCCTTCTCTTGTACTTGTGCCAGCATAAGGTAGTTTACAAAAACTCTGTCTAGATAGAGACACTTTGGCAACAGCTGGCATGGTATCCCCCTACATTTATTTAAAACTGGTTAAAAATAGTAAAATTATTGCTACATAGCTTCTTAAAAAAAGCAAATTTTGTGGTAAATTTTGAATTGACAACTGTTTCTGTGCTAAGTAAAGAATGTAACTACTGTACTACCGGTACCTGTTTCAGCAGTGTTAACTAAAGGAGATATAAAATTAGTCATGTGGCCTTTCCTATATAAATTAAGTAATGAATTTAGGAGGTTGACTTGAAATAAACTGAAAATACTAAGTCCCCAATGGAAAGAAGTACTCTAGGTAAAATAAGAATGAAAAGTGTTTGAAAGTAGAATAAATAAACAGAGTCTGAAATTCCTGCCAGTTAATAGGGCAACAAAGTGGATAACAACTAAGAGAGCGATGGAGTCTATGATATTCCAGATTATTCTCCATTTTGATTGGTCATCCACTGCTATTTATGGTGTATTAGATGAGGTGTCTTGTTGAATATCTTGTTGGTAGCAGATATCAGTTCAAAGTTTATTTTAATGGCCCTTTTAGTTGAATGCCAGGCTTCTAGGAATTCTCTGAGGTTTTGCTATTTGTGCTATTTGTGCGATTTCAATCTCTTCACAGTCAAATATGTGATTAGTTTGATCAGCATTGGGTGGCATACATGGCATTTGGTCAGATACTAGACTATTCCTATGAGCCTATTCTTATTTGTGATCACTGATTGCCCATTGGAAGCCAGCCAATTTACCTCTAACTTAACTGAGGCAAAGAAGAATTTCTTTGAAGATTCTGCCAAACTTGGAGAGTGTTACCCATTGACAGGAACTTTGTTTTTTTCCATCACCCATCATGAGAAATCCTTTTATACTGTAAAGATAGTTGACTGTGTTGTGGAGTCAGAGAACACCTTGGAAATTCTTACCACTACCACCCATTTTTTTAAAAAAGTAAAAGTACCAGTGCATGGTGACTATTTAATGTGGTGGAGGAGGCAGCAAGGTATTAATTAAATGTTGGTTTCCCCCCCCCCCTTCTGTTAGATAGCTCGATCAGTTCTTTTGGTATTTTGACAGTTTGCAGAATGAGAACAGTGATGATTTATAAGTACCATCCACTGATCTACTCCACTTGTGATGGATGTAGAAGCCTGAGTCAAGTTTGAGCAGAGCCAAAAATAAGTTTACAAAAAGATAGAATTATTGATTATTGTTTGATGCAATGGACTTCTGCAACAAAATCATTTCAAAATTGATTTTCTAAAAAACATCTTGCTATGCATTTAAGTCTGTAAAAATAAAATGAAGCAAATTGACATCTTCAAAGAGGCTTTTAGTTAGTAGATATTACAGTTATTGGAAATCCATTGTATTCAAATAAGGAATAGTCACAAGTTAACCTATTAGCATCTCCCTACAAAAGCTGCTGGCATTTTTAGTAATTTGGGTCTTTTATTAGATTTAGGAATAAGGAATAAAAGTGTGAATAAAAGCATGCAAAGCTTATAGGTATGTTTTTCAGTTCTTGCCTTGCCCTTTCTTAACTATATTAAATTGTACTTAATTTGCTTTTAATAATCTATTCAATCAACTCATTGTAGATTGCAGGTGAAGGAAGTAATGGACTATGCACTTTTCATTTTACAGAAGACTCTGTGTGAGGTGGTATTCACCAGCAACTTCTCCTTCCCTAATTCTCTCCCCAGGCAAGCCAATTCGTTTTTATAATTCTCATCTTCTGTGTTACAGTTCATCCCGCCTCTCAATCTCTCAGTATGATTACAGTGAAGCTCAGGCACCATAGTATTTTGTGTACATATTGTTTGTGTTCTATATTTATGGTTAGGCTAAGAAAGTCAACATGATGTAGTTGGTTAAGGTGCTAAACAAAGAGCAGAGAGACTCAAAATTCTAATCTCTCCTTAGATATGAAACCAGCTAGGTAAGCCTGGGCCAGTCACTCTCAGCCCCAAAATAACATCAGGTTCTGCAATAATTCATCCAGAAAATAAATTTGTTACTGCATAATACATTGATAATTTCATTGTATGAACAGGCATCTTGTGATCTGGAATTATAGAAAAAGTTTTGACTTCCCACTGCTTGATATTGTTTCAGTTTCCTTTTCTCGGAGTTAAACATTCCCAATTAGTTCAATCTCATTTCATATTATTTAGTTCCAAATTCACTGACCATCCTTCTCTGAACCTGACCTGGATTGTCTGAATCGTTCTTAAACAGAAACAATATTAAAGGTGGGTTTTAACCAAAGCAACTTCAATTAGATTATTATGTCTTATGATTTGGAAATTATGCTTCTGTCGATACAGTACAACATAAAATTGCATTTTCAAATAATGGAAGTCATATTGCAATGCTGATTCATATTCAGTTTACAGTTAGCTAATATTTCATATAGTAGATAAGAGCCAAGTGGCTGAGTTGGCAAATACTTAACAGCGAACACACCTTTTTAGATGATGACAATCTTATTACAGACTGAACTGGCAGTTAGAAAAAGCAGTTGAAGACCATGACCATTGGTGACTTATTGTCATAACTGTATACATATCAAGCATGGAACATGGGATTTTTTCCAACCATTGATAACATTTTCCACTTGAGTGACTCACCATCAAATTCCTTCCATATCTATCACCAATCTGATATTATTAAGGTCATGGGGACAGTGAGTGCCACCACCTGTTTGTTGGACCCGTGTCCTTCTTGGCTGGTTTCGGCTAGCCGAGAGGTGACACGCAGCTGGCTCCAGGTGATTATAAATGCTTCATTGAAAGAGGGATCCTTTCTGCCTGGCTTGAAGGAAGCGGTAGTGAGGCCCCTCCTCAAGAAGCTGTTTTGAATAACTTCTGTCCTGTCTCCAACCTGCCCTTTTAGGGCAAGGTTGTTGAGAAAGTGGTGGCCTCCCAGCTCCTGCTGACCTTGAATGAAGCTGATTATATGGATCCTTTGCAGTCCGGTTTCAGACCCGGGTACAGCACTGAGATGGCATTGGTCACACTAATGGATGATCTCTGGCATGCAAGGGATAGGGGAGTTTCCTCTATCCTGGTACTACTTGACCTCTCAGCGGCTTTCGATACCATTGACCATGGTATCCT
>JANHGC010007751.1:275546-287075 GCA_027560395.1 Boaedon fuliginosus
TTAGACTACTGCAATGCGCTCTACATGGGGCTGCCCTTGAAGAGCACTCGGAGACTTCAGCTGGTGCAAAATGCAGCTGCACGGGTTATCATGGGGGTACCTTGGTACTCCCATACCACACCACTCCTGCACTATCTGCATTGGCTTCCAGTTATCTTCTGGGTGCAATTCAAGGTGCTGGTAATGACCTTTAAAGCCCTAAATGGCTTAGGACCAGAGTATTTGCGAGACCACCTTCTGCCACCGATAGCCTCCCACCCCCTGGCTCGCTCCCACAGAGTTGGCCTCCTCAGGGTGCCTTCGGCCTGACAATGTTGGCTGGTGACCCCCGGGGGGAGAGCCTTCTCTGTGGTAGCACCTACCCTCTGGAACGACCTACACCTCCGGAGCTTTGGATAATCCCTGACCTTCGATTCTTCCAACGTGCCCTGAAGACATGGCTCTTTCAATGAGCCAGAGTAGGCTGAACCCATTGTTAGTTTTAAATTTGTTTAATTTTTAACTTCAAAATTTCAAATTTGTTTACTCCCACTTTTAAAATTATTTATTGGAACTAAGGTAATTTAATACTGTTTTAAAATTTTGTATTGTGTGTTTTTATAGCTGTGAGCCACCTTGAGTCCTTAGGGAGAAGGGTGGCATATAAATCCAATAAACAAACAAACAAACAAACAAACAAAAGCTGCAGGATTCTTATTTGACCTATAAATCCAATAGCAATAATGCAATGCATTCTATGCATTTTCATCCCATTTACTAGTTCTACCCTACAGCTTTTTTTCTTACAGTGTAATCACTATATTCACTCATTTCTGCTGTGTGTTACAAATAGAGAAAATAATCAAATTAAATGCATCATGTAACCATTGGCAGAATGATTTGGTTTTATATTATATCCTTGAAGGACCAGATTGTTTTCCATGTTTGATCAAACACAAGCACAATTCCAGTGGTTCAAAACAATGAATTAACAGATTAGCACTAACTGAAAGAGGACTTTTTAAAAGCGATAATCCTTTCCTGTGCATGTTTATACAAAAATAAAATCTGTAGACCCAACTGAGTCCCTATAAATCTTGATATAATGCCATCTTAGTAACATAAACACAACACCATCTTTAACATAAACATGAGATGATGAAAGAGAGAGAGAAAGAGAAAGAGAGAGAGAGAAAGAGAGAGAGAAAGAGAGAAAGAGAAGACAGAAAAAGAGAGAGAAAGAGGGGGAGAGAGAAAGAGCAACTCTAATTTATGGGGCCATTTCAGAATATTCTTGAAGTGTAACGGCATTTATAGAGGAACCTTGTTGGTAACCTAGAGGGAAAATAGAGTGTTGTGTGAGTGATACAAGAGGATACAAAGTGCTACTAGGATAACAATAGGAGAGAAATGACTGGGGTGGTTTGCTAGTGACCAGAGTTGCAACAAACCTGCCAACTCCTCCCCACAACACAACTCACCTATAATGGGTCCCCTGGCTTCATTCTCTAACTTAATAGGTTGCAAGGCAGAATACGTTTTTCACATCTTGAAGCTGTGGCAGACAGTGTTAACTTTTAAGGGGGAAATTCCTATTTAAAATTCATATGCTATTCTTAATATCCTCTAAAAGTTCTTTCACTGTTGCTGACGCCAAGACAACAACAACATCATTAGGCCATAAAAGGAGTTTGGTGCTGCCACAGTATAATTTTACCATGATAAACTATAATAGAGACAGGTCAGTCCACAAAACCAAACCAGTCTGTTGCACCATTCAGCATAATACACAGCAGCAGTCTTGATGTGTTGGGTGTCTGGTCACTTAGAAGGTGCATCCAATCCTGCCTTTCTGATTATTATTCACTGAAGAACCACTTTTTCTGACTATAAGGGATGTGAATACATCCACTTCCAAAGTGAGAAAAAAAAATCTCCACAAGTATAGACAAATCTAGAGTCGAAATGAAATTTTGGATGACTAATGAATTTTGGAGAGAGATAAGAGAAAGAGAAGTTTTCCCTGAATTTTTCCACCATGAAGATATCAGAATGTTTAACTGGGAGAGAGAAATGTAATCATCCATTGTTTTTCTGACATGTATTTAATATATCCGCTTTGAGTTCCCCTTGACCGGGGAAGAGAAGCGGGGTATAAATCTAAATAAATAAATAAATAAATAAATAAATAAATAAAGTATACAGTAGCTAGCAAATGCATATTTTTAATCTAGAGAAAGAAGAGACAAGTTGATATGGGTGAGGAAGAATGACAGGGATAAAAATCATCAATTTGTAGTTTCTATGAATATAATTCTTGACTACTTCTCTTACATACTACAAATTTAATACATACTAGATTTTTTTTATCATGGCTCACATTGACCTACTATGAAATGTATTATAGAGATAATGGAGAACTATTATTATCTCTCAAACAGCAATCATATGTATGCGCTCAGATATAGAGGATGAGGCAATATTGAGTGCATTGTTTATTGCACTACCCATAGTATTTGGCACTCATAAATCGGATTATCATAAATTTTAGCATACAAATCATACAATTTTAGCATACATGCCAAATTTTAGCATATTAATCATGCCAATAACATAATCAGGGAAGATTTGTAAGTGGTATTTCGTTAAAGCCCATATTTTGGTTTACATCATTGGCTATTTGGCATTGGTTACATGGCCAATTCTAAATGAACACATACCTAAAAAGAAATATTTTATAAATATTAGCAAAGATAATGCAATCAATACAAAAAAGTATAAAATACATAGGTTTTCTGAAACAACATTGTGAACTGATATATTTGCACATTGCATGATCAAACTGCATAGTTTGAAGACAGAAAATATTTTGAGGAATAAAATATTAAAATATTTTGTCTTAATCTTGGGTATGCTTTTTGAAGTTAGCAGTGTTATGCCCTCAATTAACTGCCAAAGGCTATTATATTCATATTTAATGTCAAAATGAAAAATATCCAATCAGAAGCACACCAACATATATACACAAAGCATGAGGACTAATTGGTGTAAAAATGCAATCACAAAATGTACATGATAAATTTTGCCTGTCTAGCTTTAATGAATCAATATGGTTTGTTTGTGCCCAGTCAAGCAGAGGTTTTGTGAGCACAAATATCTTTGATTTACATTATTAGTTTGTTTTACTGTAATGTACCCTTCCCCTTGGATGAATGTTGCTGTGAGATTGTCTTTAGAAAATGTTTTTTAATTGTATACCATTGTATTTTTATTGTTGTTAGCCGCCTCGAGTTCCCCTTGACTGGGGAAATGAGGCGGGGTATAAATCTAAGTAAATAAATAAATAAATGAATTATTGTATGCCTTCATCTCTCCCTTCCATCCCAGACTGACCATGTCCTCAACCAAAGGATCATCACCCATATCTTAAGCAGACAATACAAACCCTGGCTGCTCCTGATTTCTGACACTTGGTACTCTGAGTCTACCACACTATCATGGGTATCCTATCCAATCACATCAACAACCTCTACTCAACCACAAGCTTGAGTTAATCCATGGTGAAGCTGTCTACTACATTCCATTGGAAGTGGTTCTCTAAAACCAGAATGGTTTTATATTACATATTACCTGTCGACGGAATATGGCAGGGCCTGAATCTTCCATCTTGTATGGAAGACATACAATATGTAAAGGTGTTTAAAAAAATCTTATGTTGCAGAAATATGTTTTTTTAATGAAATCATATTGTAATTGTAATTGAAAAAAATTACAAATTCTTGCTCAATCCTTATGTCAAATATAGAAACACATATAAATATAGAACATATATTAGCTAAGAACAAATATAGAAGAAAGAAGAAAGAATTATTGACTTTTTCCAGTAGATCTTGAACATACATAATCACCACTATGCATTTTCTTCATGCTAAGGTTTCCTCATGTTCCTAATGAAACTAATGAAAAGACCACACAATATCAGAGTTGGTCACAAATATACTGTATAATCCCACAATGGAAAATTGCCATTTCTTTTACCTAGATCATCAATATAGGGTCAATCTATAAAATATATACCAGTAATTAGATGGCTGAAGTGTGAAGTTCAGCTATTACGTTTTAAAGTACTAAACCTACATGGCTCTAGCTGTAATGTAAATGTGCTAATCAATACATGTGATTGAGCAAGTAAAAATTAAATGCCTTGGTGTGATGAAAAGATGTAATTAAATATCTGCAGCAAATTTTTGCCTCATGGACTATCAAAATACACATTTTGATTTTAAAAATCTAATTATACACACACATAAACACAATGCAATAAAAATGCAAATCTAAAAGTACAGTTAACTATAGTACATATGAAAACTCATGACATAAGATATCAGGGGGCTAACTATATGATTAATGAATTCAATTATAATCTACTATCACGTTCAAGGCAAATAGAAAATGGGAAACATTCAGAATTGCATTATGTCAATTTTTTCTCTTTGGACAAACTGCTTCACAATATTTGAATCTACGGATAGTTTTGGAGGGCACTAAGAATCTTGACCTTTTCTAATTTGGATTCCAGTCTGATTCTGGGATGAAATCACCCACAATTGTCCTAACAGAAGAGAAGAAAGTGATTCTGCTTTATCTCCCGGAAGCTTTTGATGGACTGATAAATTGGAAGAACGATTATGGTGTTCTGTTTCTAGTCATAGGAACAGGCTCAGAATGTAGAACTAGGTAACAGAACCTCTGAAGCCTACACAATGAAATGCCACAAAGCACTATTTTGCCCCCAGTGATATTTTAATATCTATATAAATCTGCTAACACAATCATCAGATATGCTGATGACATCCAACTCATCCAAATCAAGAGACTTTACAAGTATTACTACTGAAAGATCTTGGTTCTATAGATAGGTCCCAGCTTGTTTGTCATGACTGTGGTTGTGCTGTATAACTATTTTTTTTTATTTACACATTTTAAAAGTACAAACATGCACATTTATATATTTGGGCAGAGGGGGGTCATCCCAATGGTCTAAATAAATAGACATTGAACTATTAAACAAGCTAAAATGCACACAAAAAAACATTTAAGTATTTCCAAGATACTACTTAATTGCCTTTCAGACCTATCATTAAATCCCTTATTACTTGCCTCTAAACTATAGCAAAATTACTGAGGATACTGATAAAAAGTAAGGTAGGATAATGTTAGAAAAGACATTGATCACAGTAATCCATATATTTCAAAATCAGTTCAGATAGTGAACTTGATATATTAGGAGCCTGTTATACTAAAATGTTACACCTAAGAGAAATGTGAGGGAGGTGTTTCAAGGATGCTTGGTCCTAAACTGTGTAAATCATTACTGTGATTACTTGGGCTAGGAATGCAACATACTGTGAAGCTGTTTCAACACAAGTTTCAAAAGAGATGTTCAAAGGTGTTGTTACTCATGGCCACTCACCACTCATGGCCATTAAAATCTTCAAAAGATATGATATTTCTTAGGTATCTAAGAGAAATTGTTTTGTTTTTAATTAAACATTAAATTACTGTTGGGGTTTTGTTTGTTTGGATTCCATGTGCTTGAAGATATACATGTAGTTTTAGAAGACATGGTGAAGACATATTATTTTAGGACATTGTTTGACCTGAAGTGGAAAATAAATTATATTGTCTTATATCAATGAAAAATATACCAAAGAAATCATGTTAGCATTCATCATGAGTTAGATAACAAGACTGAGAAAGTATTCTGCCTGAAACTGATTATTTTTCACATCTGTGTTGCCTGATCTCATAGATATATCCCAGTAGCATTGCAAGCGATCCTATCACTGGACCTGATCACAAAATGTCCTAATTACTCTTTGAACTGAAGTAAGATCATTTATTTGTAACGTATTGTACTGTTAGATTTCTATCCCATGCAAGGAGCTCAAGGTAGATATCCCTTCATTTTAGTTTCACAATATTAATGCTGGCTGAAGTTTTCATTCCATCTTTCCAGTCCTACTCTGACACCATAACTATTGCATCATTAATTGTGAAATGCTATATTTTGATCCTGCCACAATATTAGCCCTGCTGTAATGTGGACCACAAATGTTTTTCCTAGCTGTTTTTTTTCTCCCCACATTTAATCAAGTTCAAAATCCCAATTCCAAAAGAAATTTATTTAGAAATGATAGAATACCAGATTCTTGATTCGATATCAGCAAAGTTTGACTATTGACATATTAATAGTGACAGAACAGATCTTAGCAGTAGAAATCTGAACTTGGAGGTTTCTACAGTAAACACCCAGAATATAGTGAGAAGCTGTTCTAAAATACATTAATAACTTGGAATGACTTTAAGAAATAAGGTATTTCCTAAACCACATGAAGCGTTCCTCTGGACAGCAAGATAGTCAGTTTATAAATTTAATAAATAAATAAAATAATAATAATAATAATAATAATAATAATAATAATAATAATTAATAAAATAAGATGATTACTTTGTCTGACATTTTAGGCTTCAAAGCATATGAGTTGTTCCTCAGACTCATAGAGTTTGATGATATTTCTGTTTTTAGCAAGGGCCACATTTTTTTCTATAAAGGGTAGGGATATATCCTCCATCAAGAAGAAATGAATTATTCCCCTTAATCTTTAATTACCCTTTCCCACAAATGCTTTTAGAAACTTTATTGATAAGCATTCAGGATGGAGGTGGACATTTATTTTGCTCTTAGGGACAATTCCCATTTTATATTTTGAACCTCTGAGAACAATAATAAATGTGGTGGTCATGCACTGGTAGGAAGTGCAGAGATCATATTTATGACTTTTTCTTTTAAGATGAGTGATTGATCTTCCTTCCTTCCTTCCTTCCTTCCTTCCTTCCTTCCTTCCTTCCTTCCTTCCTTCCTTCCTTCCTTCCTTCCTTCCCACTAAATATCAGTAATGTGACCCTGAGGGACTTTGGGAGGACACAATGGCACTTAATTGCATCCTTTAGGTCTTGAGTTGCTCAGCTTGGGCACAAAGAACAACTTTGGGGCGTTATACATACAAATGGCTTCTTTGAATAAATATATTCATAATAAAATAATACGATATGAAATTATTTTGAGTTAGTTTTTACTTATGCTATAAGAAAAAAAAATACTGGGCATCCCTTATTTCAAGAATGCAGACATTTTGTATCCATTGCTTTGAACTGGGCAGTATAATTTAAATTGCCAATTGTTTTAGAAGGGAATCCTGAATTACAGACATGAACATTGATTTAGAGTTCCACTCATTCATCTTTCCCTTTCATAACATAATAAATGTCTAGACGCAAGATATATAGTTCTTAATGGGATGCATATTTAATCATCTCTGCTCACACTGCAGTTTCCCAAAGATGGTTAAGAAAAATGACTATGTAAACAAGTTAGCTAGGACATATTTTTAGGAAGAAAAATATTCTCTCTCTTTCTGTTTCTCTCTCGCTGTGTGTTTATATTTTGAGTAAGTCAGATTTTTAAAAAATTCCATCACACTATTTCAATAATTTTTGCCTTTGATCTAATAATGGATTTATAAATTACAAGCAATGTAATTTTAATATTTGCTACATACTATATGGAAGGGAGGATATATGCATATGTCTATTTATAAACATATTATGATAACAAATAAAATAATGTTACTAAAAAAAAACCAAATAAGTATAAATAAAAATCTAGCCAAATGCAAGTTTGATGTGTCGCATGCTTTGTATAGTAAATGAAATTTCAGTATAAATTGTTTTTTTGACAACTTCATTTTCTAAAAAGATTGAGAAAGATGATCAAAGAATGTATTTTAGCATAAATAAAGCCTATTCATCCCATAAAATGACACAAATAATAATCCTCCACTTTCCTATAACACAACAGAAAAAAATACAGGGTAACAACGTAATACATTTTGCAACAGTCAATACTAGTGATGCTTGATGCATGATTATTTTAGACAGAAATGAGGTATATTGAAATGAAAATCTATTAAAAGACTCAGACCCCAGAGCTATAGGACATATTCTTAACTGGCTTAAATCCAAATGCTCCATCTTAATAATTGGTTTGTGAATCATACTCCTGAGAGCTGCCAAGTTGAAATGCAGGTTAAAAATAATATGGTCTGAAATCAGTCAAAATGAGCTATATTTGGGGCTGGCATAGACTTTGTTCCAGAACATATCATGACATGAATGTTCTTCCTATGATCAGTTACTTCTGAGTATCTGTTCAAAAATAAGGGCAGGGAATTAAATATAGCCTCCTTACTTTCCTCTTTTGCAAGCACACTTAGAAACACTGAAGCTAAGACTGACTTTTTATGAAATCACCAGTAAGAAGAGGACTAAACAGGAATGTGATGTAATAGTAATGGAGTCAGCTCACTCATAAAGATTTCATTTTCCAAAACGTACTAAAAAGGTACTAATCAAAGCATTATCTTTTGGTCTTGAATGAACAAAATAATACTTAGGCTGTATGCAACAAGATACAAGATGCAAATAATATTTCCAGCTCTCACTTCCATGTCCCAGAGGTTATAGACCAGCGCACACTATCTAACTGCTTTTGAACTGCTTCCTATACATAAAAGGTTCCTTTTCAGAGTAAAATGGGTAGCATATAAATTTAATGAATAAACAACAGTTATTCCCAGGTAGATGTTGTTGCCCTTGAAGAGCATTCGGAGACTTCAACTGATCCAGAATGCAGCCACGTAAGTTCCCTCCACAAGCTGCACTGGCTTCCAGTGGTCTTCCAGGTGCAATTCAAGGTGCTGGTGACAACTTTTAAAGTCCTTCATGGCTTAGGAGTGGGGTACCTTCAAGACTGCCTGCTGCTACCTTATGCCTCCCAGCACCCAGTTAGATCCCACAGAGTTGGCCTGTTATGGGTCCTGTCAGCTAAACAATGTCAGCTGGCAGGCCCCTGAGCTAAGGCCTTCTCTGTGGCAGTGCCAGCTCTTTGTTACCAACTCCCCACGGAGATCAGACCCATCCCCAATTTGCTCGGCTTCCGCAGAGCTGTTAAGACCTGGCTCTGTCAGCAGGCTTAGAATTAACATTCCCCATCCCACCCCCTTAGTGTAAGTGAGATTAGTATGAATGTGTTTTGATTATTTTTATATTATTGTACTATTGTACATTTTTAATGTTGTAACTGCCTTAAGTTCCCCTTGACTGGGGAAGAGAGGTGGGGTATAAATCTAATAAATAAATAATAAAATAAAATAAAATAAAATTTTCTACAGGCTGGTCTTGAGAAGGGCCTCAGCACTGCCACTCTCAAGAAACAGGTGTCTGCCATATCTTCTGTTCTGGGTTTCCTGGGAGGCACAAATCTGACAGGTCACCACATGTCAAAAAATTTCTATGAGGCGTTACCCTATTAAATCCTTTCCCTGTACCCAAGGCACCTACCTGGGACATGGTAACAGTTCTAGAGGCTTTTTCTCGACCCCTGTTTGAACCTATTGACCCTTGTCACATAAAGCTCCTCACCCTGAAGACCATTTTTCTGGCCACCATTGTGTCGGCCAGAAGAGTTTGTGAAATAATGGCTTTCTCCTTGGCCCCCCACTCCTGTAAGGAGTGGTAATCCGGCCTGATCGATCTTTTATGCCAAAAATAAATTCAACCTTCCACCAATGTTCTGACAGTTCTTCCCTCTTTCCTCCCTCATCCCAAATCGCCTCAGGAAAGGGAGTTGCACAATTTAGATGTGCAGAGGGTGTTTTGTTCTTATGTAGATAGAACCTCAGAGTTTAGATGTTCTGAAGCACTTTTTATCACTTTTCATTCCAAAAACATTGGACTTATGTGTGGCTGGCACAAAGAACAGGGTGGCAATGGTGGTGGTGGGACTTCAGATCTCTTTTGCAGTGTGAGGATAAGCCTACAGCTGCCGCCTCTTTTTTGGTGCTGCTTGCAGCCAGACTTGGCAAAGAGAATGGCCTGCTGCTCCGGAGAGGCTCTTCCATGCACCATCTCCTCACAGAAGGTCCAGGCACCATGAGATGTGTGCACACTCTATGTATATGCCTAAGAAGGAGGAGAAGACTTGGCTGCACTTTTCTGTCTCCCTTTGCTCTGCTGCTTCTCGGAAGGCAGCTGCCACATTCTGTCCCTTTAAGGTACTTTGACATGGATGGGGGACCATAAAGAGACAGACTGAGTAGCGCCACTTTACAGAATTGCCAGAGTATACACACATCTCACAGCATTGGGACCTTCTGCAAGGAGATGGTGCATGGTGTATTCCTCTGGCACCATGAGATGTGTGCATGCTCTGTGTATATGCCCAAGAAGGGGGAGAAGATTTGGCCATTTTTTTCTGCCTCCTTTCACTCCACTGCTGCTTGGAAGGCAGCTGCCACAGTCTGTCCCTTTAAGGTACTTCAACATGGAGAGAGGTTAGATCATAAAGGGATGGGTGGTGCCTTCCGAGCAACTCCATTGTGAACGGAGGGAGAAAAGTTCAGCCAAGTCTCCTCCTCCTTCTTCTTATTTTGTCAGCCCAAGGGTAGAGGGGGGGAAGGTATATAGTAATTGCCCTGTCTCTGCAGCACTGGTCATGTGACTGAGTGGGCATGGCCAACTCGATGTTACTCACAGCAAGGGGCTGCTCCACCTTGCCATGTGTGACATCAAATTGGCCATGCCCACTCAGTCACATGACCACTCAGCCATGCCTACCCAGCAATGCCCACCAAGCCATGTCCACCGACCCGGTAGTGAAAAATTTTGAATCCCACCACTGCTTTAAGCATAGTTTAAAAAGAAGGTAAATTTGACTTCTGGAGTGACTTCCAGTGATACTGGGTGCGAGCCGCGTGAGCTCCTCGGGTTCGCCTCAGGCGCCCCAACTTTTGGACCCGCCCCAAGGGGTCTGAGCCATCCTGTAGGGAAGGCTCAGCGAAGGAGTGTGGTGGGAGAGGTAGAAGGGGTTACACGCACCCCTCCCTCACCCACCGTGAGCTCTAGCCAGTGTCGGGCGGGACGGAGCCAGAAATGGCATCCAATTAGCTGGAGTCCTCGGTTCAAGCTGAGCGCAGGAGGGAGAGGAAAAAAAACCCACATGGTGATTGGGTGAGGAGAGACTTCAAATTGATTACTGAACCCCAAAGAAACCGTTAAAAGTGGCTGCAGTAGATAGGAAAAGCGGTGAAAGGAAAGAGATGCAGCGTTCCAGAGGTCTGTCTCAACCCCTCCCCCTCTTGCTGTATGGATGAAGTTGGAGGTAATTAGAACTATATGAACTTGGAAATTTGGAAATAAGCAATTTGGACTAATTTGGATAAATTTGTGATCCGGAAAGAAAGATTTTTGGATATAATATTCTTGTATTCTGATAACTTTAACAAAATGGGAGAATGCAGAAAGAAAGCACTTACTGGAGAGCGAGATCACTGTGCTGCATTGCTGAATATATTGGATAAATTTGAAGAAACAGCTTTGGAAATTAAAGGCTCCATCTCGGAAATGATGATTAAATTAGAGACTATGGGA
>JANHGC010007751.1:324767-337807 GCA_027560395.1 Boaedon fuliginosus
CCTAAGTTTACAAAACCACTAGCACAGTTAAGATTGACTAATTAGACATCATAGCAAGTTCTTAATAACAGAAATGACAGGTGTGATGCTGGAGCGCCAGAAAATGCACCAAATATTTGGGCCATTTTCAGACTTTTTTCAGGTCATTTTGGGGATGTTTTCAGACCATTTTTCAGCCATTTTTCAGGCCATTTTTGGACCATTTTGGCATGAAAAATGGCCCAGAAAATGGCCTGAAAATGGCCCCAAAATGGCCAAAAATATAGGCTTTTGGGGTGTTTTCAAGCCAAAAATGGCCTGGAAAAGAGCCCCAAAGCCTGCCAAAAACGCCCCCCAAAACAGGCATACGCGCACCAGCCATCTGGTGTTCTGTTTTCCAGTGCTCCGGCACACACACATGCATGTGCATGCACGTGCGTTCCAGTTTGGGCACTCGGTGCCTAAAAGATTCGCCATCGCTGAACTAAAGGCACTCAGAATAGTGCAGTGTTACATCCCATTAGGTCAGGACTGTCTACATTCATTAACAGTGACTTTCTGGAATCTTTGCATAGAAAGTCTGTGATTTGCCACTGAGCTATAGCTCTTCCAAAGTTAATAGACTAATCCCCATTCTGCATACAGAACTACTGTTCAGGTTAGTCTTTTGCTGACTTATTGGTTTCAGTGATGATTTTTAAAAAAGAAATCTTACTGGATGCCTTAACTTTTTTTCCTTTAGCAATACAAGTAACTGTCATTTACCTTTACCTCAGGGGATAACTGAATATCTCTCCTTGAAGACCAATCAGGAGGTTGGTGAGCAAATCAGGTCTACTAGGGTGCTCAGAAAACTTTCCCAAAAACTGTTTAATCAGGATAACTGAAGATTATGGTGACAGTACACTGACATTGTGGATATGGACATTTTATATATAATGAAGGAAATTGCATAATAAAAATAATTTTTAAAAAATTCCAAAAAAGAAGACTCTTATTTTGACTGTTGCAAATGTGGCCTCTAGTTCATCAAACATGTACTGATGCCTCCTGTTGCAAAACTTTCCTCCCTCCCTATTTACTTATCATTTCCAGTATACCTCACATCTTCAAATTGGCTGTTTGCCACCTGGCGATATTATAAAATCACAAATAAGAAATAAATAGATAAATAAATAAAAATGAAGCAGTCATAGAAATGAAGAAAAAGATTGCAGTCAGATGAGGGAAAAAGTAATGTTTAACAATTGAGAAAAATAGCATTAATGTCAACCTCTTCTTGACATTTTCAGGGAAGGGAATTTGTATCCACATGGAGAAAGGGAAGACGATTACAGTCCATATTTATTTATTTATTTATTTATTTATTTATTTATTTATTTATTTATTTATTTATTTATTTAATTGTGTGATCTAACGGGGCGTTAGGAGGCATAAGGTGGAAGGAGGTGGTCTCAAAGGTAGTATGACCCTGCTGTTTATCAGCAGATATTTTATTTTTAAAAAATAGACTGGTCCCTATGGGAAATTCACCACCACTCCAAAAAGTGAACAAAATCTGACACAACTATGTGCAACAAAATCTAATTTAAATTGATAAATGCAAATGTATACAGTAATATATAAAATTTAAATAAAATATAACACTGTAAGAAAGACTATCAGCAAAGTCTATTTAAATAAATAAATAATTTAATTTGTATGCCGCCCAATCCCATAGGACTCAGGGCAGCTCACAACAAACGCATAACATATAAACATACAGAGTTCCGGTTTGGCTTCCGGCGATTCTGGGAGCAAAACATGGGAGCTCCGCGGTCTTGCCCCAGGCCTGCCGGTCCAAGGACCCTTGGAAGGGTTTAAATCTCTCTGGAGGGGATGAAAGCGAAAGGAGTGTAGCAGGAAGGGTCAAGGGGATGTGCAAATCCCCTCCCCACCTGCTGTGAACTCCTAGCTGAGGACTGACCAGGATGGTGCCAGAAATGGCGGCCATTTAGCTAGGAACCATCCTGGACAAATAAGTGCTGGAGGAAGAAGATAGGAATCCAACCGGATGTGTGATGGGGTTGGAATGAGCGGAAACATGAAAATTGAGCCCCCAGGAGATCAGATAACAACGGGTACATGAAGAAAGTGGCAAGGTAAAAGGGAGTCAACCCAGCAAAGGAGAAGGTACTGCCTGCCTGCCTATCTTGAAGAATGGAGTTCTTCCCAGAGTTTTTGTGGATCGACCTGGGGAGAGCTATTGGAACTTGATTTTAATAATATAAATGGATATGGATAAAAAAGAGGAGTTTGTGGTATTGCAGAAACAACAAAGTTCAATTATGGATGATATTAAAGAAATAAAAGAGATAGGAGCTATCATGATGGGACCATTAAAAATATGATGCAAAGTATTGAGAAAATGGAGGAAAATGAGCTGGAACTTGAGCAAACAGTACTTTCAATGACGTATGGGATTGAGGAGACAGAGGAGAGCGGAGAGATGAGAGAGGAGAAAGGCGGACCCGAAAAGATGGCGATGAAAAGAAAGAGGGAGACAAACGACATATGGTTGTATTTGTTGAGAAATAGAAACCAACTGGAACAGAGTGAGACATCTAACCAAATAAAAGGACAAAGACTTATCAGATTGGACTAAGAGGAGGGGAGACAAACCACAAACAAGGAGAAAAATTAATGATGAAGATGGATAAGGGGAACAAAGAAAACAGGAAGGATGGGATTTGGAAAGAGGAGGATGAGCGGGGGGAGAGAAGAGGGATGGACTTCTCGAAGAGAAGAAGAAGGGATGAGGCCTGAAAAGGGAATATTATTTACAATGATAAATTGATGATATGTACTAATAAGCAAGGTTTTTAATCTATATGAATTTTAATCTTTGAATGGTCAGTATTTTTAATTTAGTAAATTAAGATTTTTAAGGAAAATTAATTTGAATATACTTAATAGTTTTTTTCTTAAAAGGAAGATATTATTATTAAATAAACAATTAAGGAATATTAAATGTAAGTAAGAAAACAATTAGGGGGAATGTAGAATTTTTAAATGATAACTGTTTAAATAAGGATTGAAAATGTATGAAACCCAAGAAACACCGGTTGGACACAATATATGTTGTTTTTATGGTTTTAATGTGGAAAAATAATAAAAATTATATTTTTAAAAAAAAATAACATATAAACATACATACATTTAAAATCCCCCTAAAATTACAGTTTGGTGGCTTAATCAAATCCAGCTCACTGGAACAGCCAGCTCTTAAGTGCTTTGCGGAAAACTCGTGGGTCTGGGACCAGGGATGGGTTCCTACCAGTTCGCTGGTTACCCGCTTTGTGGGCATGCTTCCCAATCAGCTGTCAAAAGCGTGCTGCGCGCGATTGACTTCAAAACCTTTGGGATGTTCTGCAAGCACTTGGATGGCCGCCACGCAGCTGCTGGATCAGAGTGCTTGCAGAACACCACAAAGATTGTGAAGTCAATCATGCGCAGCGTGCTTTTGACAGCCGATCGGGAAGCACACCCACAAAGCGGGTAACCAGCGAACCGGTAGGAACCCATCCCTGTCTGGGACACTCTGGAGCTCTGGAGGTAGATCATTCCAGAGGGCAGGGGCTGCTGCAGAAAAATCCCTCCTCCATGGACATTGCCTGGCCAATGGTATCTGGAGGAGGCCTACCCTATGCGACCTCACAGGGTGCTGAGAAGCATTTGGTGGCAGGAGGTGATCTCGGAGGTAGCCAAGTCCAGTGCCATGTAGGGCTTTAAAGGTGATAACCAGCACCTTGAATTGGACCTGGAAGCCTACTAGGAGCCAGTGCAAGTTGCGCAAGAGTGGTGTGACATGGGAGTATCAAGTAACGCCCATGACTACTCGCACAGCCGCATTCTGGGCCAGTTAAAGCTTCCAAATAATTTTCATGTAGAGCGCATTGCAGTAATCTAACCGTGAGGTGATGAGGGCATGAGAGACTGTGAGTAATGCTTCTTGGTCCAGAAAGGGCCACAACTGGGGCACCAGGTGAACCTGGGCAAAGGTCCCCCTTTATTTATACTTGCTAGTCAGATGGCCCCATGCTAATTGTTGATGAGAAATATTAAGATCATTGCTATGGCTTTGTATGGTTATTTATTTTAAAAACAGTCTTATACTGGGCAGCTATACATATATACTGTAGAATGCCCTCAAAAAACATAAAGTAGAAGACATAAACACCTTAATCTTGAAAGTATGTTATGCTCTGAGTAGGATCTGTCAATATTATGCAACTCCATGGGAGATTCTCTCTCAGAAGGTTTGACAGTCCAATGTGTTATTACATCATAAGAATAAACAATTAAGTAAGCAGTTCAAAATTGTTTGCAGTAATTGGCAAACCATTCTAGCAGAGACCTTCACAATCCCTTTGACCAAGAGTGAAACAACTGAGAAAAAAACAGCACTAATGAGATCAATAAAGGTAGAGAGAATGTTGTGGACTAGTCAAATTTAAAATGTGACAAATTAAGAGGTTTTCATTTTCATGAAATGAACTCAAGAAATCATACTTTATTATCTCAACTGCTAATCACAGAAGCTAAATAGATAATTTCTGCCCTTTTACTTAGAACTCTAAAATCTTTTTGAATACACTCCAGTTTGGGGTAGCAATTAAGATAACATTGTTTTCACAGCATTATAATTATTTGCAGTGTACAGTTCTACACTTCATCACATGCCTCTCTGAAGTTTGGGTCTACTATATAACATATTTTACTGCCTGTCATCCAGTGCCATATGGTTTAAGAGCTCAGTGCATCCAGTTAAGATGCTGAAATGTGAATTGAAAATGTTTTATAGTACCAGTTATATATTTATGTGACCTGTCTATTCTGAATTCACAATACAATTATTAAAGCTGCCTAAGATCCTTTGTTGTGGATTCATGTTTCTCCATGTGCAGCAGCTGTAAACCACAAGTGAAGTTTCTAATGTTAGACAAGGTGTAGCCATTAGTTCCGCTAAAAAGCTCTAACCACCAGTGCACATTGATTTCTAGTTTCATATATCTTTAATGAGGAGATTAAATACTTGTTTAGAAAGCCAAGTCTGGCTTAAGTGGTGTTTGTTCATACAGCATATGTCGTCAAAGACCTCCGCAGTATTTCCCAGCAGTGATACAAAGTGAGGGAGACCTTATTCCAGCACTTTACAAAAAACTGTTTCAGTTGGGACTAGAAATTCATGAAATGATTTACAATATAGGGACTCATTAGAATAGTAAATGCTCCTAAAATAAAACTATTTGTGCTACATGATTTATTTACAACTCAATGTTGTCTAATTCTTTAAAAGTTGAGATCCAAATTTAGATATCTATTACAATTCAAATATAAGATCACTATATGGGACAACTGTACCCATTCTATGTTAGCATCAGAAAGTTTACAACAATGTATAAATTTTAGTTGGGGCAATTTTATTTTTCTTTTAGTATGGATAATAAAATAATCAAGGATCAGAATTCAAAGGTGTAGTGGTTCAAAATTATTATAATCATAATATTTAAAAAGCATGCAACATAAAAGATATAAATAAAAGCCATTTCAAGTAGAGATATATAAAGTCCAAAAGTCTGAATAATCATGATGATGATAGTAGTATAACAGTAATCTTAGTGGTACCAGCATGGGTGACATGATATCAGTGTTCCAAGATCTGAAGGTCTATCACAGACAAGAGCACTTGAAGGAAGGACAAGAAGTAACAGATGGAAACTTATCAAGGAAAGATACAACCTAGAATCAAAAGGAAATGTCCTAACAATGAGGACAACTAGAGGGACAATTTACTTCCAAAAATTGTGGATGCTCCATCAGTGCAGGCTTTTAAGAAGAGGTTGGACAGCCATTTGTGTGGAATGATATAGGATCTCCTGCTTGAGCAGGAGTTGGATTCCCACCTGTTATTCCAACTCTGTTACTGTGTATAATTTTGAATGGTCCTATAATCTTCTAACCCAAATATATATTTTAAAAAGAGGTGACCTAGATTCTTATATGTGTAGCTTACCTAATCAAAAGGAAAGTTGGCTTGGATTCTGAGATAAATTCATAAAAATGAATTATCTGTGAGGGAAGAGAACTGCTCAGTCAGGTAAAGGTACTTGTTTTATTTGGGATCCTTCTGCTTCCATCTCACTTGAGTAAGTAATTTCCCAATCTTCAGGGAAGAAACTAGGAGACATGTACTGCAGAGTACATTTATTTTCATTCTTATAATTCCAGTTATGAATCAATAAACAACACTGAAATCCTAGGTACACTAATTAAGTGTAACATCTGTTGACATAATTTTCCATAGGCAAGTACATTTTATATGTATAGTTGCTCTGGGAATGCTGGTTGGCAGGCTCAGGAGACATATAGGTTCTACCATAGCACCACCACCTGGAGCATTCTTAGGATGGCCCCAACCCCATTGTGGTTTCTTAGGATGGCCGCAACACCATTGGCCGGCTTGGACTTGGGTTTTTGTGTGTGTGAAGAATCACATATCATGCTTGAGCTAACCGTTATAATTGTTGTATTTTTGAGGGAAATTTGTTTATAATTTATGTTAAGATTCTAGCCCTAGAAGCAATTGCTGAGATGGATAACCATATAAACTGAACGAAAGAATGTATGCATGTGGTATGGCATCTGTATAATGTTATAGTGTATTATATCATTTGCTAATATTCAGCAAAAATGTTGCACAAAAAATAATATTCTACTTTATAGCAAAATGACAAAATGTACATTATTTGAGCTCTGACCATAAGAATTTGAAGCCAAGAGGTAAAACTAAATGTGTATGTGTATATACACAGTATGTCTTTGTCCATTTAGTTTTAAAAAACTATCTTAAAATATTATTACTTCTCTTTTAACAAGAAGAAATATAGCACCGAAGTTTAATTCATCTATATATATGTTACATAACATAAAACAAAGAAATTTTGGAAATTTTATTGAATAGTGATGGATTCCTTAACTAAAACTGATATATTCAACTGAAATAATTTTATTAGGATAGCAAATTGTATTAAGACTCAGACAAATTTAGTGTCCAAGAAGTACTGTCTTCCAGTAATGGATTGGGAATCTTCAAATACTTTCTTGTTGCCAAAAGATTTCAATACTTACGATTCTTGCAGGGAAATTGTTTACTGACATCATGCTTTAATTTGGATTCTTTTCCCCCAGAGAATTCTCCTATATAAAACCTAGGTTTAACTCCAGCAGATAACAGACATCGAATTAAATTGGGTCATTTGCTTAGGTAAATTTAAAGTTTTACAAAGATATTATCACAACCCCAAATCTCTTAAACATACATTTGTACATTTTGCCCTGTAATAGCATCAGCAAAACAGAATCTATCTGAATCTTGACAGGGGAGCAGAAGAATCTAAGAAATCAGCATGCGTCTAAATTGATACCATGTAAACACCATATAGTATTGGAAAACCACTGCTGGGGGTAAATGAAATGAATTCACTGGGGCATCTAATCCTATTTCTAGAATGTTTAAACTGTTTCAATGCACTGGAAAGCAAACAAACTTCAAAGTAATCATTATACCCCTGACACCAGTGCTTGTGTGGCTGAAACCTTTATGAGATTAACCCCCCACAGCGGAAGGAGTTGAACACGGTCAAAACCACTTTCCAAGTGTCAGGAGGATACTAGCTTCAATTCCCAATGGGTAAAAAATAAAAAAGGCTGCTAGCAGTTCATATTAAAGGAGCTCGACCTGCAGGTGAGGTTGAGGGGTAGCTATTGTTAAAGTATTAGGCAAGGACAGCATTCATCTTGAATATAGCAGGGGGAAGGGAGAGAGAGGAGAGAGAGAGAGATGATAGGTAGATGATAGATGTGTGAAAGAGACAGAGAAAGAGGAGAGAGAGAGAGAGAGAGAGATGCTACATGATAGATGGTAGAGGAGGGAGACAGACTCAGCTCCCCTCCAACTATACTTTTTAAAATCTAAAAGCTCTTAATTGTTGAAAAAAAAGACAGAAAGAGGTGAGATAAGAAGCCACCTCTGGGATATCATAGGACAGAGCTTGTCTTGCTCTTCTTAAATAAATCTGTCTAAAAGAGGATATAGCAAGATTTCCTAGTCAATTCAGTCTCATTTCTAGGACGTGGTGGAAGAAGATGTATTCTAGTGGCATCAAGGGATGGATGCCCTGTCTCTCAATGTGCTTCATGGTGCAGAGATATCATCTTCAACCATCACAAAATAATTCAGTTGAAAGTGTTAATCCTCCCACTAGTCCAACTTTGCCACATCACTTCAAGAAAGCTCTGGGATCAATGATTTTTTAAAAGTCTGCTTTCGAGATGTATTGTCTCTTACATTTGGCAACATAAACTTCAAAATTTGAGATTACATTCAAACACCAAGATTACATTGCACTGAGATTACATCATTTTCTGTCCTTTCATTAAATGTTTCTTTGAAAATAGCAGGAGATTGTCAGCTAATGCTCTTTTACTTTTATTTATCATATTTGCAGTCATCTCACATCAAAGTGACTCTGGACATCATATAGCATTAAAAAATAATGCATAAAAACAGACAAGATTAAAAATAACTATTAAAAAAGGAGAGGATGATATTAACCACAATAGAACCACTGCAAAATCTCTCCAGTCCTCTGGGATGCCCCAAGCCTGATAACATAGCTTCGTTTTAAGGGACTTGTGGAATGTTGAGAGATACAGAACTAATCTCACTTCTCGGGGGTGGGAGAAAGATTTCAAAAAGTGGATGCTGTAGCAGAGAAGGCTCGCCTCTTGGGACCCACAAGATGTACTTCCCTAGGAGACAGGACCACATGATGCCAGACCTGACAGAATAGCAGATGTAATTAGAGAAAGGTGATCCTTCAGATAACCCAGGCCCAGGCCATTAAGGTCAAAAATGGTACCTTGAATTAATCCCAGAAGCGAACCAATGCAGAACTGAAAGAGGTGTAACATATACTGCTCTAGGAGCACACATAACTGCCTGAGCTGCTGCATTTTGACCAGCTGAAATTTCTGGATACTCTTCAAGGGCAGCCTCAATTGGGAGGTGATAAGGACTTGAGTGACACTGAGCAAAGCCCCCAGATTTAGGAACGGCTGCAACTGGCACATAACATGAAGCTGTTCTCTCATGTGTATCATGAAATATTTTTATCATGAAATGTTAATTACTTTTACCTCCTTTAAAAATTATTCTAGGAAGTTGACTAAGTTTCAAGTTTTGTGGAGCAAATGTTTTAACAAGTATTGCTACAGTATACAAAAACAAAATGCTTCATAAGGACAGTTAATTAAAACAGATTAGGCAAAAGTTATTTGAATTTCAAATACTAACTTCATTATTAATATGGCTTTTCTCTGCTTCTTCTCTGATACTTTTGTTTTTAATTCTAGGTTGTTGGATTCTTTGCGTATTTGAACATATGTTGCTTGTACCATACTAAACTGGACTGTGATGTGCTAAACATTGGTGTATTTTTAATTCTTTTGCTTCTTTTGTCATTTTGGATATGCTGATCCAGATTGTGAGACTAATTATTGGTTGAAGATTGTTTCAGGCAAATGTGTATGTGAGATACAGTAGATAGATCTAAACGTGATATTATCACCAAAATTTTGGTTGTGATTATGAATTAATTCTTACCCAACGTATTCACTTCTATCCATCAGTTCCAAGCATCTTCTTGCTGTTTAAAATGCCAATTCATTCCTTTTCGTCTCTGAAGGCTTTTCAAAAAGAAATGCTATTGATATTTGCCACTACAGCAAAAAAGTTTGAGATGAACGGATATAATAGAATATTACCTTATAATAAGAGTTTGTCAGGCCACAGTCACACTGGCAGAGATCTGACATTGATTTTTCAATAAATATGGCAAATGGCAAAAAATATAGGGCACATTCCATAGCACTAAATTTTCTGGTGGCCATTTTTCTTTTGGCTGCTTTCTGTTCTGTTGTCTTCTGGTGATAGATAATAAAATGTGTCTTCCTCTTTTATAGCCTTCATGCTGAGACAACCATTGGGGATTTTTTGTGAAGATAATAACTGGGTTGATTTTTTTAAATATACATACACACACATTTTCCAACCTGAGATATCAGTGCCTTCCATTATGTACTTATTCACATTTAAATTTCACTGAAACATATGGTGTTTAAGCATACCTCCCTTTATGCTAGATTCTTCCTTTGTTAGATAAAGGCTTACAAAATAGATACGACCTTCTGCATCAGACTTGCTGTGTGTACTGCAAGGGGGATTTCGGTTTCTAGACCCTTGTGATTTTAAGGCAACTGTCTGCATTATGGGTGTTTTTGAGAGGAGGAGGAGTGAAACAAGAGAGAGTAAACGAGAGAGATATACCAGCTTGTAAAATGTTTAGCTGACAATGTTATAGAGCAGGTGTGGGGAACCATGGCAGGCTCAGGAATTCTAGGAGTCCACAAGTTATAAAAGGGTCATGGTTCCCCGTCCCTGCTATAGAGGGATGTACTCCAACTATCACAAAGAGGTTCTACAGTCAGGTTTCTCTGCCTCCATTTTCTATTTTCCCTATTTATTGTCTCAGTCTTTGCCAAAAGCATTTTATTCACACTCATAAATCATGTTGAGGAAGTAGGCTGCATTTCATAAAGGGAATAATTTCAACAACCACAGAATTTGAAATTTGGCAATAGAGATTTGGGGAGAGTCTTTTTCCCCAGCATACATTACACACAGCTTTCATATAAGCTCTGTAATTAGATTGGTCTGGTTTTTTTTTTTTCACAGTCTACTGGTTGCAAATAATTAGAGACCTAATTCAAAACTCATTGCTGTCTGTGGAAAAATTTCCACTGGCTACTAGAGGCTGAAATACAATAGCTCCATAGCACATCAAATTTTGGCAGAAGTAGCTGGATACTCAGTGTAGGTTTAGAGCCAATCCTGGAAGCTGACATAGATCATGGAATAGTCATCAGTGTTCTTCTCTAAGAAATAAATTACATAGACAAACTGAGATCATTATCCATAAAGAATGATAAGGACAACAATCATGAGAATAATAATATTATATGTAGCAAGGCTCCAACCATTGCTTTATGATCATTAGGTAAGGAGAGCAATAGAAAGGATGATAATGATGATGATGATAATGATGATGATGATGATTTTATTTCCCCCTGTTTTCCTAATGCCATTTACTGACATATAGAAATCTTGCTTTTGACTTTGATCAATCTTCAGGAAGCTGATAACAGGAGATTTGACAAGAACAAATGAGCCAAAGAGAAAAAATTAAGAGTATTCCCCACCCTGAATCAACCTCATCCACAAAAAAATGAAGAAAACAGATGCTTCCACTTCTTCGCCCTTGGAAAAATAAATCTATAATTTAAATTTCAGTCTCTCAAAATACTTTCAGTTATTAAAAAGAAGTGACAAGTGATAAAATGTGTTAGTCTACCCAACATACTAAAAGATATTTCACATGCTTGTAGAAATTAAAATTTCCCGCAAAATATTTTCAGGATTTAATTAACTTTTATCCACAGCTTCAAACTCACCTATTACATTATTTTCGGACCAAAGCAGTACATTATTTTCAGACTGCATTATATTGAAATGCTTAGAAACACTCCTTACAGGTGTTGGTTTCATAGAGGAAGAAATTCATTGGTTTCACTATGTTCCTCTGAAAGCTACTTG
Organism: Boaedon fuliginosus; assembly: GCA_027560395.1. Lineage (NCBI taxonomy): Eukaryota > Metazoa > Chordata > Lepidosauria > Squamata > Lamprophiidae > Boaedon > Boaedon fuliginosus. Next base: position 336,502 of record JANHGC010007751.1, read on the forward strand.
TTTAAGTGTCCCATGGCATTCATTGAGCAATAATGTCTCACTATACCCACCCCCACCCGCCCAAAAAAGGAATTTCTGATTTGGAATGGGCCTCAGGAGAAAGAGAGTACAAACACAAGGGACCTGTCATTAGACAAGCATTTATTGTCACTGCCGTTTTAAGTATGAGGTTAAATTCAGGCTTTCTTTGCCTCAGCATCCTGACAGACTCAGAGGACGATGAGATGATTGGTCAAAAGCACACCATGGAAGTCCTCCATTTGTTCATTTTATATCCCCCAGGTCTTAGCATTCAACTGTGAATTCTTTGTATAACATGCTTAATTGGGCTGATTTGTGGGAATAAGTAGCAATTACAACAGCTTGACAAAAGATGGAGGATGGGCACTCAGCTGTGCAGGAGGGGGAAATTAATTGAATTTTTACTTTTTTTTTTTTTTTTTTTGGAAAGGCTCTCACCTTCTCTCAGCACATGCTGGCCTTGCTACAGCATTTCATTTTCTTTTTAGTGTAGTGGATCCCTCTAAGAGAATAGCTGTTAACTGATAGGATTTTCTCTTATTCTCAATTCTTAAGATGATACCTTCTCCTTATTAGCTGCTTCTTAGCCACAGCATTATCAAAATTAAATAACAACAAACTGGCAAAAATACAATGGGCACATTAACAATCAGACAGAAATCACAAAATGAAGAATTCATAATTGATATTAATAACAGGATACAAATACTATTAAGACAGTAATAGTTTCAGAACTGACTATACATTAGATTAGCATCAAAATAACCATCATGCATACTTATCTTCACAACCCATTATTCCATTTCTGGGTGGGCCATACTGTGCAGACTAAGATTAAGAAACTACCGTAATAAGCAGGGGGGGGGCTGGGAGCAAGATATAAGTGGGGAAGCAAACATAGCTAATTTGTAATAAGATCTTTTAATTTACCACTTCATATTTTTCTATTCTGATAATCCATGTGCTGTTTCAAGCACTGCCATTTGGTCTTCATCTTCTTATTTTCCTGTTATTGAGTGCTCATTAATTCCGTCAGACAATTACTTTCTAAGCCTTCTTTCTTTTTTGACCCATTCAGTTTCTCTTGCATATTTTATCTTACCGTAGTTCTACTTTCACACAGTTTCTTCTTTTTTTTTGTTCTTTTTCTTTCTTTTTTCTTAAGATCCATTCCTGACACTATCAAATAATAGGTTGTGCCACATTTAAAAGTTTACAACCTGCTTTTCACTTTAATTAATTCCTTCAATCTTTCATCAAAAATGAATCAGTTATACATTTTTAT
>JANHGC010007751.1:340329-353723 GCA_027560395.1 Boaedon fuliginosus
CCCACGCTCCTTTACTTCGCTTACCCTCCAGGTAAGCTTAAACTCTCTTCAGAGTTCTCGGACCGGCAGTCCTGGAGTGTCGGCCTCAGAGCTCGAGGTCGGCGCGTCTAGTATCGTCGGAAGTGTCCCCGCCCTCTCACTTTCCACTTGCTTATGTTAAATATAATTTACTATTTTGATATCTATTGCAACAAATTTGAAGTTTTTTGTACTCCCATTTTTAATTTTATTTTTTTTCACTCTGAACAATTTGTAATATTCAACTTAGTTGCCTTATTGTTTAGCAGCCATTACTCCAGTTCCAATGTCAATAACAGTCCCAGGTCACACTGCTGAGACCACTGATGTAGAAATTTGATCAACAAATAAATAAATAAACTCCCTCAGAAATTCTTTCCATTTTGCATATTTCTTCAGGTCACTTTGTTCTTATGGTTCCCTGAGTCTTCCATTACAGAAGCAATATTAGTTGGATGCTAAGAATGTTAAAATTAAGAAAAAAGTTAAGGAGTAAGTAAAATCAATAAATAATAAACAAGGCAGGTATAAGAGACAAAACAATAATAGATGAAAGCAGAAGCCTGCAAAAAGCCAAAAGCAGCAAATGGGATACAGATAGCACCTTTAGGCAAAATCTTCTACCTAAAACAAATTACATGCAATATACATAAATAATGGGCAGATTCCGTCAAAACATCATAGCCACATTTTGGTCATTTTACCCTACTTGCCTATATCTCAGGAGTTTTACAGATCAAGTTTTTGTCAGGTTGATTCATTTCATCCTTCAAATAAACCCAGTTTGGAAAACTGGATTGTCCTTCAAAAAGTATTTTTCTTTTTATTTTCTTTCTTCTTTCTTTCTTTCTTTCTTTCTTTCTTTCTTTCTTTCTTTCTTTCTTTCTTTCTTTCTTTCTTTCTTTCTTTCTTTCCTTCCTTCCTTCCTTCCTTCCTTCTTTCCTTCCTCCCCTTTCTCCTTCCTCCCTCCCTCTATCCCTTCTTTCTTTCTTTTTTTCCTGTCTCACTCTCTCAAAGAATTAAAAAAAAAAACCAAAGAATCATAACCTTGAAATGTTTTTTGTTAAAAGCAAAAAAGATGAATTTATGTTCTCTCCTGGCCTCTCCTTCTTGAACCCTTCAAGGTGGAAGCACAAAGTGCAGTTGTTGTGATTTTTACAATTTACTCCTATGGAACTTTGACCACAGAAGTCACATCAGCTTTCATCAAGACCTATGGGCAACTTCCCTGGGCTATGGCCTCAGGCAGTGCTCAGGGCTAAGAACATTTGCAACTATGGGAGTGAGGGTTGGAAAATAAATAAATAACGTAGTGCTGGAAATGCTTTTGGAATGATATATGGTTCTTCTGCTAACAAGTGCAAAAAAAAATGAAACAACTCAACTCGATTTTTCTTTCCACATCTTCTACTTGTGACTGACGACTGAGATTGTACGGCCTACCAATATGCTAATTATTAGAACTCTGTTGTGACCTACTTAACAGCTGCCAGAGTTTCCCATAACATGTCAAGTCGAATCCAGGCTGAAAAGTGCAACCTCCATCTACCTCGATACACTTAGCACAGAGGTTGGATGGAGGAAGGAGGGGGGAAACAAGCAAATGGAAGAAAGGCTGGGTCAAGTTCACTTGTTAATTCTGGGCTTTTGTGACACAGAAACATGTTTGCCGCGATGTAGTGCCATAAGGGCCAACATGACTTCTCATGTAAAGAGATTCCCGCAGTACATGAAAGGAACTGTCTCCGGCTGTGTTTTTACAGACTCAAGGGATCTTCAGACAGATTCATTAAGCTGCTTTTTTTCCCCCTTTGCCCAGTCATATTGTGCAAATTAATGCAAGCACAAACCACTTTCAAAATAGGTCCCACTGAAATGAACAGTGGTTGAGTAAAAACATTTAGGGGAGTGCAAACACTGAATTCCTGTTTTAACCAATTGTACAGTCTTCCATTTAAGGACATATCAATCTCCTCAGAACAATAGCAAAACCTCCTTTTTTATATATGTGGTATAAATACTGACTGGTGTGAAAATTTTATTTCAAGGATCAGAGATATTATAAAAATTTGGAAACACCTGGTTTGGATATAGCTCCCACTGCTGCCACTGGCTCCTCCATAAACAGTTACACCTTCCCGTCCTCTAATATTGTCAATTTTCCTGCTGGGCCATCCACCCTTCACTCTCTAGTGAAGAGGAGGACCAGGGGAGATATGATTGCAGTGTTCCAGTATTTGAGGGGCTGCCACAGAGAGGAAGATGTCAAGTGATTTTCCAAGGCATCTGAAGGCTAGACAAGGAATAATGGATGGAAACTGATCAAGGAGAGATTCAACCTGGAAATAAGGATAAATTTTCTGACAGTGAGAGCAATCAATCAATGGAACAGCTTGCCTTCAAAGTTGTGGGCCCTTGGGGGGCGGGTCTGGGATCTCGATGGCGCTGGACGCGAGGTCCGCGAGCTCAGCGGCCTCGGTCCAGGCTTCCCCTCGGTGGGCTCCTCAGAGGAGCCTGTGTCCCCTGGAGGGGTGGACTGAGCGATGGGAAGGTGTCGGGGTGGGTATAGGAGATTCCGCTTATCCCCTGCCCGCCAACCGTCTGTTTCCTGCAGCCACCGAGGGATGAAGCGACGGCTTCGAGCTGCCATTAGTCGAGACCAGCCGAGCAGAAAGATCGCTATGAAGAAAAGGGAAAGATCTGGGCAGTGATATGGATTTGGGCGAGATAAGATCTTGGAATTGAAATATAGTTCTAGACCCCCAGAACTATATTTACAAAGAAATTTGCGCTGGAGTGGGTGAGCGGCGGAAGAAATTGTTTGCAACAAAAAAGGACCTCCACCTCATGAGTCTGACGGACCCTGGTACGCAGGAAAGAAAATTGCTTGAAGATGACACGGGGAGATATCGTGAGTGAACATGTTAACATTGATGAACTTTTTTTAGTATTTTAAAATGAGACTGAGAACTTGGCAGGGGAAGAAGGGGAAAAAATGGACGTTACAGAATCCGGAGCCTTGTGTAGGATTTGATATTAATATGGCTGAAAGAAATCTGCGAACTAAGAGGGTGGATAATGACGATTTTGGATAAAAAATATTGAGAAGAAAGACTGAGAAATTTTGGGAAATTGAGACTTTGAAACTATGATTAAAGATATTGTGTGAGAGGCAGATGAGGCGCGGCTGAGAAAAGGAAGAGGAGAAGAAAGAGAAGAAGATGGCGGCGGAGCTCCGGACATGATAAAGACAAAGACGATAGGACTGTGACGCATTAATTAGAACTGTGAATGAGAAAAAAGAAACTGAACATAAAAGGGTGCTATTATGATATATGGATGGTGCGACCAGGGGACATGGACTTTATGAGATGGAAGATATGGGATAATGGTTAAATTTTGATAATAAATGAGAATTAGCCTGGTGCTTTAACTATGTGGATGCATAAGGAGAGGGGAATAAAAATGACGTGCTGTACTGTGTTTTTAAAAGAAAATGTATATGAGATGGAATATTACTATTTTCTTTCTTTTCTTTTTTTTTTGCCTAAATAGAAGGATTTTAAATGTGTGGATTAAAGTATTATTATGAATTGAAATGAGACAAATAAGAAGTATAAAATCTGGAATTTGTATGCGAACGAATTGAATATTTAAATTTAAATGGTATTGTTTAGACATGAAATAACTATTTTTTTTTTGTAATAGATGAGAGTCAGTTTGTTACTTTAAATAATGTTGATAACTTAATGAATAAAACAGGTTTTCTCCAACAATTGATAGGTTTAAGGGGACTAGAACAAAAATAATATACTCTATTGTATTTTTAAAAGAAAATGTATAAGAGATGGAATTTATTGTTATGACTTTAAGTAAGAGAGAAACAAGAACTTTAAAGACCTAAAATTGGTATACAAATGAAATTGAATATTGCAATAAATGAGAATTAGTTTGCTATTTAAAATAATGCTGAAAGAAATATAACTATGTTGATTAGAAGTATACTATGATTTGAATGAGTGATGAAACTGAATATGTAAATGTAAATGGTATTAGCTAGATATGAAATAACTATAAACCTTTGTAATAAATGAGAATTAGTTTACTACTTTAAACAATATTGAAAGAAGTTCAAGTATCTTGAAAGATTAAAAATTTGTACACAAATGAAATTGAATGTAAAAGCCCAAACGGCACTGCTCAGACACAAAAGGACTTTTTATTTCTGTAACATTCTATAAAATAATAAAAAAGTTGGGAAAAATAAATAAATAATAATTTTAACAAAAATTTAAAAGACCAGCACCCAGACTGCCAGGAACAAAAGAGCACCACCACCCATACTGGTACTGTAGTCCTCCTATTTTTACAAGCCGCTTGCTACCAAAAGAGGGAAAAAACCAACCTCTTGTATGAAAAAATTCAGATCCAAGCCTCCCTCGTAGCCAGGGGCCCAGGAGTCCTCAGGAGACAAGGAGACAGTCACACACACACACAGCCAGAGAGCCCATCAGACCCGAAGCCTCTCCGCCATTCAAATCTGGCGCCCAAATCCCGCCTGCTCCAGCCTCCAGCCTGAGTCGGCCGGCTACTTTCACTTTCACTTTCGGCCAGAGTCCGCAGTCGGCTCAGTCAGCAGCAGGAGATCCCACACGCGGACGGAGCAGCTGCTGGGGCTCACTCAGCCTCAGCAGGGGAGGAAACGGCGCCCGAGATCCCAGTGCGCACGTGGGGGCGTGCACCAGGCCTCTGAGCCACCAATGGCAAGTGTGCTTCAGGCTTTTGAATTTAAACTCCCAGAGTTGCGCAAGAGTTTGCAAGGGAGTGGGGGCTGGGGGCGGGGCTAGTTAGGGACTTTTAAAAATACGGGAAAAATACGGGAAATTATTTTTCCGGGATGGCGGCGGGAAAGAGGAGTAAAATCCGGGACTTTCCCGGCCAAACCGGGATACTTGACAGGTATGATTTAGTTACCATCCCGTTTTTTTCTGCTACTCAACTATAATCTTCAGTAAACCACAATGAATGTTGTTTAAAAACAAAACGTGATAATACAGAACAGAAAATGAAATTAAAATATTTTTTAATAAAGAGACTACAATGGAAAATGAAACAGGAAATATTTCTTATAAATTCCTATAAATAGACTGCCACAAGATACTGTACTTATTAGTAAAGCATTAGTAATGACCTTTAATTCTGGAAAGTCTATTAAAACAGTATAAAGTCTAGTATAATAGTCAGAGGTCTGCCTGCCCTTAAGCAAAATTGCTTTAAAAAATTGAAAACTGCCTATCTCTGACCTACTAGTATAACCATTTTCTTCTTAAATTTGCTGGTTTTCTCTTTCAGCTTGATTTCTAAGGTCTCCAAGGATCAAGATGAAGGCTTCTTGTGCATGTCCTTAAGCTCAGTTTTTTAACGCATAAATATGTGCCCCCCCCACTTTTAATCAACCCTGAGATTGTAGTAGCAGATGGATAAATTGAGGGTCACCTTAGTCAGCTCTGTGGCATATACATTTAATACGCTAATGTGATTTGACCTTTCAGTGCTATTTATATGATTTCCTTGCTATAAAGTAAGTTTGAAAGTGGTGACAGGCTGGATATACAGCATAATTAGTTTTTGTTCTCAATTCACAGAGGACTCCTTTCCTCTTTAGCCTTTTTATACCTGGTAATTATTATTCTTATCCCAAGTTGCTTCAATCGTATGAGCAACTCATTTGAAGTTGTTGTCTCCTAGGTGCTAAAAATGGGCTGAAGAAGTTGATAATCTGTGTGTCAATCAGTGGCAGCAGTTGTCAAATGATGTTTGTCATAATGGAGACAAGAAGTATTGCAGTGGATGCTGGAAGGACACTAGAATTGGCTCATAGACCACCTTTTTCCTGTTGCTGTTCCTAATTGGAGAACATTTTGGAGTTCTTTTCAGGTGAAAAACTGCAGGTTCCTTTGCCCTTCCAAGAATCATTAACAATAACTCCCCTTGTCAAGATGTTTGCAGCTTTTCCAGTTGTCAATGTCCTATGAACGTATTTCTAGCATTTAGAAGGGTGTTTCTCAAACTTGGCAATTTTAAGACTTGTGGCCTTCAGCTCTCAGAATTCTTAAGCTATCATGATGGCTAGAGAATTCTGGTAACTGAAGTCCACAGTTCATAAAGTTGCCTAATTTGAAAAATACTGGACCAGCAGGTTGCTGTAATGGAGCTCTAGAGCAAAGTCTATTCAACAAATCACAACCTTGTTGCAAGTTTGGAAAGGAAGTTTCTGCATCATAAAGGTTTTGTCCAAGATTTGCCCATTTGAGGTAGCTTGATTCAAAAATTGTTGCACTTGTTTTGCCTAGTTGAAGGTTATAGAAACAAGAATTTTAATATATTAACTTTTGGCACTGACGTCATAGTGTACAGAGTGGAGAAGGAGACAGCTCCTTTTCCTTGACTCTTTTTTCCTTTGTAGGGTGGTGAAACGTGGCCGGTGTCAGCCCTGGAGAGGCTGAGAAAGAGTGGGGATTCTGGGGAACACTCGTATTCCCCTGAGGTAGGGCGATCCTCGGTGTGGAAAGAGAAATCCCCTGTTGAGGAACCTATGATAGGAGAAAGCCACTTTCATGGTGGCTCCGGAGCTGTGATTCAGCGCATTTAGCAAGGAAGCGAAGATCGCAGTGGATTGTTTTCAACAGACAGAGATGATCCTAACTTTTGAGTTATTTATCTTACCCCAACGTGACTAGTCAAAGGAGGACTTCAAAAGATCTGGAGCAGTTAAGCTCCTGACTTAAAGCAGCAACAAAGAGAGGCTGAACAAGAGAAGCTAAGTGAAAGTAAGAGAAAACAAAAGAAACTTTATTGCCAAGTGAGAGAGAGCAACCCGATCTGTGTTAAAGCAGATCGCGTAGACTGGATATTGTGACTTTAGTTTTCCTTCCCCATTTTTTCCAAACTGGATTGATATTCGGATTGAAGTTAAAGTAGGACTTATTTTTGCCTTCCTTTTCTGCCCTCCCTGATTGTTTTAGACAGAACATTGACCCTCTCTATTTTCAATCTTTTTTTCTTTTCCCTCTTTTTTTGGCATTTGAACTTGCGAACTCAGACCACTGTTATTAAGACATTTGTGATTTACTCATGAAGCCTGTCATCTTGCCAATTATTTGACTTAGTCAAGAAGAATCTTCCCTGTTGATTTGTTTTGTTAGATCCTACTCTCGCTGGAGACCCAGTGAGGAAATGAAAGACTTTGAAGGGATTAAAACTCAAGCCTAAATTTCTACTAAAAGAGACTGACTGATATCGATTTGGAATTTGGAAAAAAGGAAAAAACAGCAGTCTTATATATTGGAGGTTTCTTGCCCCTGGATATTCTTTTTTGTTCCTTCTCTTGTTTTGCTTTTTCCTTCCCCTTTTTTTGTTGATCTCTTTGGAAAGTAAATATCAGATATAACATTTCATGGATTAATAATCAGATAGAACAACAAGTAAATAATTAAATTAGTTAAATTGATTGGGAATATATATAATATAAGCTATTAATTATTACTTAAAATTCACTATTGTTTAGAAATTATTTAGAATTAATTGTTATTTGAGTTTACTACTCTATATGAATAGTGGTTATTGAATTAATTACTCTTGGGTAATAGATAATTTATTCAGGTAGGCTGATAAAACTTGGAACTGATTAATTATTGTTATATAAAAAAGGGGTAATTAATTGTATAAAAAAGAGGTAATTAGAATTGTTTACTTCTGTGGGAAACATTAAGTTGCTTGTTAGAAATGTTTACATCCTCCTCAGCAAAAATAAATAAGAAATCTACGCCTGTTGCATAACCAATTACAAAGCAACTAACAAAACAGAGATCTATAGAAAGCATGGAGGAAAAAACAAATATGCAAACAACACGAGCCATGTTCCAAAAATTTCAAGGTATGATAACCAAAAACCAAGAGGAACTAAAATAGGAAATGAATGATCTGAGGAAAGAGATAAGGGAAATGAGAGACAAAATGGGAGAGATACAAGGTGCAATTGGCAAAAATAAGGAAAGAATTCAGAAGGTGGAAGAACAGACAGGGAGAATGGAAGAAAGTATGGAAAAGACAGAGCAAAGACAAAGATGTTTTAAGAGGACAGCAGAAGAAGAGATCGTGCACCTTGAAATGGAACAAGCGGCTTTTTATCCCCGCTTTCAAAATATTGTGGAAGGAAAAAAACAAGCAAATAGGGGATTTGATGGCAGACATGTTGCAGAAAGCAACAGACAGAGAAAAACAGGACATGATAAGAGATATTGATGACGTTTATCGTATTCATACAAACTATGCCAGGTGTCATAACCTTCCAAGGGAGGTCCATGTATGCTTTTGTAAGAAGGCGACACAAGAAGAAATTTATAGAAAGACGAGAGAGGAACCAATAATTTATAAAGAAAAGGAGGTGATAACAATGAGGCAAACACTGAGGAAAATATGGGAACAGAGGAGGAAGTATCAATTTCTTACTGAACAATTAAAGAAATATAAGGTAATGTACAGGTGGTTAATCCTGGAAGGCTTATTGATTACCTGGCAGGACAAAAGGGTGAATCAAAAACTTACAAGACGTGCATGAATTTTATGAACATCAGTTTAATTTACAGGACGAATTGGAAACTGAGGAAGAATTGGAGAAAGGAGGTCAAGAAGAAATACTGAAAGAAGGACAACAGACACAGTGAGGAGAAAGGACTGGATAAAGTAAGGAGAGAGAGAAGACTTGAAAGGGAAGAGATAGAAAAAGAAGAAGTAAGAGAACAAAGAGAAGTGAGACAGATTAGGAATGCCAAACCAATGTACAAATGAGAGAGGAAATTAATAAGTTAAACTTTTATCAAAGAGGGATTGTGATATATTGCAAGGAATTCTTGAACACAAGACAAATATATGCTGACAAAGATGGTAGAACATTAATGACTGAATTAAATTTATGCCCCCAAAAAGTTTTGTTAGTGGCCATATATGCTCCAAATTGTAACCAGGGGGAATATTTTAAAAAAGTATGTGAAACAATATTAGACCTAGAATTTGAACATATATGCTTGACAGGTGACTTTAATGTGGTTGTGGACCCCAAAATAAAGCAGCAAGGAAGAGGGAGATTAGGAAAGAAGAAAATAGAAAGAAATTGCCTAAATGTTTTGAGGAGATGGTGCAAGAAGTAGGCCTTAAAGATGTATGGAGAGAGAGGAACCCCAATAAAGAAGCATATACATATTACTCTGCAAAATAACAATCCTGGTCTAGACTGGATATATTTTGGGCAACACAAGAAATTAGAAATAATACACAAGAAATAGAAATAGAGGTAAATACTTGGGCAGACCACAGCCCCATTTCAGTTGCCCGGCAGGCAAAGAAAAAAGGGAGATCGAGGTGGACGATGAATTCCAAATGAGGAAGAGTTTGTGCAAAGATTGAGGAAGGAAATGACATACTTTTTTGAAGAAAATAAAAAAGAACAGACGACAGCCCAAAATAACTGCGATATGGCCAACGCCTGTATAAGAGGGATAATTATTAGCCATACAGCAGGAAAATACAGAGAGAAACAAAAAGAAAGGAAGGAATTGAGGGAAAAAATAGGAGAATTAAAACAGGACCTTCAGGCGGAGCTCGGAAATAAGAAAAAAAAAAGCTAGAGAGAGACTTAGTAAAACATAAACTGAATTTATTGGATCAAGAAGAAATTGAACAACAAATAAAAACGGCCAAGCAAAACTTTGAGAACTCCAACAAACCAAGGAGATGGTTGGCATACAGATTAAAAAAAGAAAGAGAAAAGAAAAGAATTGATCAGTTGAAGGACTCAAATGGTTTATTAAAACATTTAAACGAATATAAGAAAAAAATAGCTAGTGAGTACTTCAAGAAACTGTACGATCAAGAAGTGATTCCAATACCTGACATAATAAACTAAGTGATTCCAATACCTGACATAATAAACTATCTAAATAAATCCAATCTATCTAAATAAATCCAGTAATACCAGAAGCAACAAGAGATATTTTAAATGAAGAAATCATGAGGCAGGAAATAGAAGACGCGGTTAAGAGAAAGAAAAATAATAAAACGCCGGAGCCGGGTGGACCTCCGGGTGAATTATACAAAACTATGTAAGACGTTCTATTACCACAAATGTTAGAACTGTTTAATGAAGTATTGAATAAAGGTAAAACTCCCGTGTCATGGAACAAGACCTATATTACTCTAATTCCTAAAGAAAATTCGGATTTATAGCAAATCGGAAATTATAGGTCAATCTCACTTCTGAATACTGACTATAAAATTTTTACGACAATACTAGCGACAAGACTCAAAACAGTGTTAAATGATTTAATCCACTCGGACCAGAACGGTTTCTTGCCTGGAAGGCAATTTAGAAACAATGTAAGGATTATTTTAGATATTCTAAAATACTATGAGGTCCATTCAGATAGACAGTTATCCCTAGTATTTTTGGATGCCCAAAAGGCCTTTGACAATGTAAATTGGAATTTTATAACTCAGCAATTACACTATATGAAATTCGGAGAAAAAATAACCAGGGTGATATAAGCAATTTATACTAAACAGAAGGCAAAAAATTTTAATAACTTGGGAAGAATCAAATATATTTGAAATTAAGAAAGGAATGAGACAGGGATGCCCAATTTCTCCACTACTCTTTATCTTAATGAGAGAAACATTACTACAACAAATTAGGAATGATCAGGAAATAAAAGGATTAGAAATTAAGAAGGAATGTTATAAAATCCAGGCATTTGCTGATGACGTGGTATTTGTAATGGAGGAGCCAATAAAAACAGGACCAAGATTACTACAGAAAATTGAAGAATTCGGACAAGTGGCTGGATTAAAAATAAACAAAGATAAGACAAAGATGGTGGTAAAAAATATGACACAGGAAACGGAAAGGAAACTGGTGGAGAAAATGGGCATAGAAACTGTTAAGATGATAAAGTATCTGGGAATTTGGATTACGGCAAGATGTTCCTCTATTAAAGATGACAATTATGTTAAATTAGTACAAAAAAATTAAGACAGACTTGGACAAATGGGATAGGCTACAATTATCTTTGATAGGGAAAATAGCGGCGATAAAAATGAACATCTTGACGAAATTGATTTTTCTTTTTCAAACAATTCCAAATATTACAAAATAACAATTTTTTTAGAGAAATTTAGAAAATGATTGCAAAATTTATATGGCAAAGGAAAAAAGCCAAGAATAAAATTAAAAATGATGCAAGAAGCCATGGAAAGATGAGGATTGGGACTCCCAGATTGGGAGCTTTACTATCAAGCGGCAGCAACCACATGTTTAAAGGACTGGATCATGCTAACAAACAAGAGGATTCTAACAGTTGAAGGGCATGACCAGCAGTTGGGATGGCATACTTTTTTTGTGGAGGGAAAACAAACTACAAGGGTATTTTCAGGGGCATGCAATTAGGAAAGCCTTGTTAAAAACATGGGAAATAATAAAGAAAAAGGCATACCTGAAGATATCATGCTGGCTGTCTACGGGGGAAGCATCAACATATCCAAATTTATTAGACCCAAGCAAAGTGATTAGATATAAAGATTTATAGAATCAATAAGTAAACTTAAAATCAAAGATAGAGTAAAAGTTGATTGGTGGATTTATATGCAGATTGAAAAGATGTCCAAAATTTTGGTATTTATAGGGAATTACAAGAATTTGACAAAATTATATTGGGGGGAGAAAAAAGCCAAATAAAAAAAGGATATAGCTTCTTGCTTAATTGGAAAATGGAGGAGGAAATTGTTAAAGACACAATAATTGCCTGGATGAAAAATTTTGGATACATGATAGAATTAGAAAAATGGCAAATGATTTGGACAAAAAATTATAAAAGGACAATGGCGGCAACATATAAAGAGAATCAAGTAAAAATGTTATATAGATGGCATCTTCCACTGGCTAAACTAGCCAAAATGTTCCTGAGTGTGCCACCGAACTGCTGTAAATGTAACTTTGATTCCGGTACCTTTTACCATATGTGGTGACATGCCCACTTGCAAAACAGTATTGGAATAAAATTAAAAAATGGATCCAAGAAATACTAGGGATAAAGATGGGAAAACCCCCCTGAAATATACTTACTAGGGATTCTTCCAGGAGGATTAAAAAAAGAAGAAATGTATCTGATCATATACATAATCACAGCGGCGAGACTGCTCTTTGCACAGAATTGGAAGCAAAAAGAACTACCAACAGAAGAAAAACTAATGCATAAAATTTTGGAATGTGCAGAATTAGACTGATTTACAATGAAAATTTGAAATAAAGGGGAATCAATATTTTATGATTGTTGGAACAAATGGTACAACTGGTTAGAAAATAAATAAAAGAAAGTTAAGAATAAAATGAAGAGGGAGATAGAACGTTAGATTATATAAGTTAGATAAGGTATTGTTTAGAAGTATATTTGTACTGATATGTATCAAAGTTGAAACATCATAACTGCATATATTGATGTAAATAATAGTTTGTAGTTTTATGTTTATGTTGTATATGTCTTGCGTATGTTATGTATTGTTTTTTTAAAAAAATTTACCTTTTTTTAAACAATAAAAACTTTTTTTTTTAAAAAAAAAGAATTTTAATATATACAGTAAATACATACAAGCACTGAATTGAGCAACATGGGAAAAGGTTTGGTTAGACAAAAGAAGGAACAAATAAGCTCCCTACTCTGCCAGGATATTTTATCAGGGTGGGGTAGACAAATATCATCCAAGATTCCCTATAAAAATATCCAATGAAAATATGGCACAGGGACCCTACAGAGCCATACCCACATGGACATAATTGCTGATATGGAGGGATACCTTTATAATGCCTAAAGAACTGCAGTGAAGGAAAGGAAGGTTATTGTGTATGCTCATTTAAAAAAAATCCAAAGACTGTGAGACTGGATAACAGGATTTTAGACTGGTTTATAGTTAATATCCAAAGTACTTTACCTTAGAAAATTCCCAGAATTTTCAAGCTCCAATGGGCAGAAAGTTTCCAGTAGAGACCTATAGACTGGAGTCTGCTATTAACTTTTTTTTTTTTTTTTGCAAATTGATTTTAAATGGTTTCTGAGAAAATGTGAGGAAAGATAATAATTTTAACTGGAAATTAATGACATAGTACCAAGTTCTGGGCATCTATGAAAATCAAACCTGTGTCGGACTTCCGGGGATACTTCCGGCTCTACTGGACACGTCGACCACAAGCTTGTGGCCGATGCCCCAGGACCACCAGCCTGAGACCCTGAAAAGGGTCAAAAACCCACCCGAAGGGTGGGCATAGTAAA